>QLPN01006685.1:343-48286 GCA_003314395.1 Albatrellus ellisii
AATGAGCGTGCTTGTTTCATGTCCTTTGTACACCTTCCACGACGCCATTTCCTGCCCCTGCCCCTGCCGACATATTACCTGCACCCTTGTAGCCTCTCGCGCAATAGGCCACCCGCTGCCCCTTCCATGTACATAAGAGCCACAAAATGTGCACACTATGTGCTTATTTATTTCATGGCCTTTGTACATACACATGGCCTTACCTGCGGCTCCCGTCGCGTCTATCGTTCTCACTCGCGTCTCCCGTCCTCATACATCTTTCCCGTCCTCTTCGCCATCCACCCACTCCCACCCGTTCCCTTTGTGCATGTTGTCATCCTACTTGTTGTTGACCACTGCTGCCATTACCTACTGGCCGCCGCCCTCCGTCCCTGCATGCATGAGCAATACAAAACCACCACATAGCATGCTCGTTCCGTGTCATTTATCCACGCATGGCCTCTGGCCTTCACCTTCTTCCGCCGCTGAGCTCTCCTCTTGCTGTCGGCCTTGGCCTCGCTGTGCAACCGTGTGCATGCGCCGCCCCTCGCCCTTTCCCAGCGACGTCTCCGTACTCTTGCGGCGCACAAGCGAGCACGCTATGTGCTTGTTTCGCATTATTTGTGCACATGCTCATGCCATGCACGAACGGCACAGAACAAGCACTACGGTGGTGTGAGGACAGCGGAGTAAGAGAGAGGGCAAGGGTGGCGAGGGCCACAATGAGGACAGTGTGATTGAGGTAGTAGGTGAGGACGACGACGACGGTTGGCGATGAAGGCAACAATAAGGGCGAGGGGAGGGAGACTTGAACAATGATGAGACTGTCTTCATCCTGCAGGTGCTGAGGCTAGTGGCCACTGTGCCACTATGATGCTTCTACTGGATTCAAATTCTGACTGGGTGGACGTCTCAAAATATACAACCCAGCATGTGCATCTCAGCATTCCAGAGCACTTGTAATGTTCATCTTGACATGACGGGCTGGGATGTCGCACGATATGGCATTATGAGGACTCACAAGAAAATTTGCGTGCCATCATGATTTATCGCTTTTGCTGAAGCGCAAGCCTTTGGGCAGCTATAACGAGTTATGTTCACTCAGGCAGTGAACTCCACTGTGCACTTCCCATTAAACGTTCTTTTCTTAGGTGCTATTATGGGATGGTGTGATGATCAAGTCTACTAGTGCTTTGAGCATACGTTTTTGCGTTCCTCGGGGTCATTAAATGCAAGTGGGCTTATGTCAATTAGCAAAGCCCCATTTGCCTTGTTTGGAACCACTCATCGGTATGGTATCTCCAGGCGTTTTGAATGACAAAACATATGGTCATAAAATCACATTAAGACAAGCATGTTTGACAGGGATAAGGAACATAAAGCACATAAAACAGGTGCACGTAGATCGAGTGAAGATGTTGCCACTGTCGTAACATTATGAACAGTTACCTAGATCGTACCATAACCGTAAATTATCGTAAGCTATCGTAGGGAAATTTGTCTAGAAAGTTTTGCAGATCATTAAAAAAATGCCCAGCGTCATCGACAGCATCCTGATGAGCAGATATAACGATTACTCATCCCCTATGAATAGAATCTCGAGGCGACCGCGGACCGAAGAGGCCACGAGGGGCTTCGGGTGCAAGCAAAGTTGTGGGTTCCACGGGTGGAGGTGTATATTCGATGTGAGGATCGGCTGTAAAATAGCGGTTAGCATTGATCATAAACGTCAAAGGTGGGAATGTGCTCACGAAGCCAAGTTGCCCACGAGCCTGCTTGTGCAATCCGCGGATCTGCCATGGGTGGAGCTTCATGCGGAGATGGCGCAGGCTCAGACTTCTTGCGTCCGCGTCGTGAACCACGCATAGTGACGCTCCGCCACGCTCCGGGTCTTACCTCAGGAGGCGGGGGGGGAGCCGGTGCATCAGGTGGTGGTGCATCTGCTGGAGGTTGAGGCGCACAGGGGCCCGTCGCCGGTTTCCTGTATGAATATACACATCATAAACTCGGCAGAATTTATACAGCCACCACGGCATATGACATACCAATCAGGCTCAAACTCGCCGCCCGGTCCGTATTTACTGCGCATACACATGAGGCAGCCGAGCTCACTAAGAAAGACATTAGGACATCCGCACCATGTAGAGAGCAGTGGATGTTTACGCACTATTGGAGAGCCCGGCGCTCTTCCCGAAGTCTGCCAACCTCACCCAAGAGCATCCGGACCTCAGAAGCTAGTGACTTGCTGAATTCATCAAGGTACTAAGAAAAGCATGTTATGAAAGGTCAACGGCCAGGTATGAAGGCATCAATCTTACGCCTTGGACATTAAAAGGCACTTGTTCTTGAGCAGTCGCTCTGACATTGTTCAGTATATCTTCGTGCTGTCTCGCACTATCCGCATGCCAAGCTGTATGATGATGGCGTCAGCAAGGACGCAAGACACGACAATGTAGGACGTACTGTCGGTAAACGTCTGGAACAACTCGCGCAGCTCTGCGTTTTGTTTTCGTATTTCCTCTATCACATCCTCAATACCTGTGATAACATATTAATTAAGAAATAGCGCCGATACAATCGTAATGCATACCTGGCTTGTCCGCATTGGCCAATCTTTCGTCTTCAGCCCTTTGCCTTTCAGCCTGGGTGTCTTCAACGAGCTTCGCGACCATATCATACAGATCTTGCCATCTAGCATCCTTCTCCGCTCTCCGGCTCAGCTTGTCCTGCCACCGTTCATCCATCAGCTCTTTCTTATTAGTAAATGCGTCTCGTTGCTGTTGAATGATAGTGGTGATCTCCTCCAGTTGATTCCCAATAGCTTCGTTGCGCTCCAGAGTTTCTTGTCTCTCCTGCTCACGCCTTTCCGCCTCTTCATTAGCACGCAATTGCCTCTCGGTTTGAAGTTCATCGCGAACTCGCGATAGTTCTGCCTCAAGGTCCCTGATCTTGGTATCCTTCTCTTCATGAAGCCTTTGCCTCATCGCTTCGACTTCAGCTTCCAAATGCTCCCTTTCCATTCGCGCCTCCTCCCTTTCCTTAGCCGCCTCCTCCCGTTCAGCCCTGACGGTCTCCATGATATCTCCTGAAAAGCGAGTAGCAGCATCTTGCGCCATGCTCCGCACGGACTCCACGATTGATTCGGGCCTTTCAGTCACAGGTACTTCTGGTGGGGGTACGGGTATCGGTTCAGGTTCTGGTGACACAGGTGGTTGAATAGCAGCCAGTCGCTCCTCAAGTTGATGGAGAATTGCATCACGCCGCTGCTCCGCCTCATGATCCCTTTTTTCTTCGCCTTCCACGAAGATACGTTCCCTCTCGCCCTCGTGTTCCTTGAACTCTTGCTCGCGCCGATCCTCAGCTTCCTCAGCTTGAGCCTGAGCCTGAGCGACTACTTCCCTAAACTCCCCCTCAATATCCTCAAAACGTTCCTGACGTATTCTCTCGGCATCATCGTACGTTAGATCGCCAGGACCAGAGGCGACACGAATAGCGGGTATCGAGACGACACTAGGTGAGCGCATACCCTCCATACTCTCGGGCACAGGCACGGGTCCAGCATCTGGGATCCCTACTATAGGAGGGAAATCATGAGGCTCAGCAGTAGAAGGTCCAGGGTATATCTCTTGCATCGGCTCCTCGAACACGGTGGGTACTGGATAGAAGTCCTCACGTGGTTCAGCAGGACGTGTGCGGCGTGAGGTTTGTGAGGAAGTGACTGGGATGAATGGAACATCCGGGGGAGCGCGGCGTATTTGATCATCTAAGTCTCTCGGGGAGGGGAGTTCCTCGCCGTACGGACCTGCTGCAAGGAATATTAGGCACCCCCTTGTGATGAAGGGTATAAAACTTGCCTCTAGATGGGGTTCGTGGGCGCGTATGAATTACACGGGGCAGTGGTTCATCATGGCCACGGACGTCTATATCCTCTGGAGAAGGAGATGGCGTGGGTCCGACCTCAACAACAGTTGGATGAGCAGAATAGCTTGGCTGTACGCCCGGTGGAGGCACGGATCTTGCAGCTAACGGCGCGCGAACTTGGAGAATAGGCGTACGAGATGGGTCATACTCCTCAAACCCAGATCTTGGGGGGTAAATACTGGGTTCGCCTTCCGTACGGGACACAGAGCTGGGGGTACGATGGACATGAACAACAGGGCTTGGCGTCGCCTCGCGGTACTCAAGACTTGGTGACCGGCGACGTAAAGGAGCATCCTGAGGGCCTCGGGAACGATACCGTTCTCGATCTGAATCAAATTCCGAAGGCGAGCGACCACGGTGACGGTCTCTGTCTCTGTCCCGGCCGTAATCTGGTGACCTGCTTCCCCGCCTGTCGCGATCCCGACTGTCACTGCGAGGTCCGTGGCCCCTGCGCAGAGATGGAGACCTTGAGTCAGTCCGCGAGGGCCGAACCTCTGGGAAGCCCACTGGGTGTGGTGTGATGACCACAGGTGGTGGTGGTGGTCCATAGCTGCCATCGCCAGGGTACATGCCAACCGCTACACCAGACTCAGGAGTAGACGGTCTCTGAGAACCGGAGTGTAAAATTACTGTGGCTGGTGCGGGGACGGGGGCAGGAAACATAGGGCCGTAGGGCTGCGGATAGCCTTCATCTCGGACGAGAGTTGGTGACCGTCTGTCTGACCCCCTCGACGGCGATCTACTCGTGGAACTAGACGGTGATCGATGTATCTCGACAATCCCTGGCATGGCTGGACCGTAGGTTCCAGGCGCCATGGTAGGAGGCGGATGAATTATGATCGGCCCCCGTCTAGAGTCTACCCCGGAAATGACAGAGGGTTCAGGCAGCATCGGAGACTGTCCGACTGTAATCGGCTGAGGGGCATGTGGATGTCTCGGAGAACCTACGAGTGGTCCGGTAGGGATAGGATAAGGCGTTGATACGATCCCCGTGGGCGGTACCTGGATAATTGTTGTGCCTGCAGCTGGAACTGGTTGTATGGGCAATGGCATATCGTGTCCTGATTCTGTGCTTGACCTACTGCCGCTGTCTCTGGGACTGTGCGGCACAACAGCGACACTCGGTGGTTGTAGCACGACGGGATGCTCGTGGGGAGGGGGTACCATTGTGATTGGCTGTTGAGGAGGATGCTCTATATGCACTACGGGTCCACGAGGTGGTGGAGAAGCAGAGCGCGTGCTGCCCGAAGACGAGGTAGTGAGTTCGGATGGTATGACCATCTCTTCATCGGGGTCTCGTGGAATGGGCGGTCGATACGGTCCTGGCGGGGCATGAAGCCCGTAGCCTGGCATCATGGTTGGTGAACGAGGAACATCAAGTGGAGACGGAATTACGGGGATATCGGTCGGCGTTGGAGTATGATATGTATGTGGGGGCCTCACAATGGTAGGGCCACTTGGTCCAGGCATAGTAATTGGACCTTGGACGTGATGAGGGGGATAAACCAAACCAGACGGGACAGGGAACGGCATAGGAGGCCCGTGGACCTCAACTTCGGGACGTGGGGTGTATGATATGGGGGGGCCATGTTGAGGTGGGCCTGGGGTTGGAGGGAATGGCATCGTAATCCCACCCACTGGGCCGGGAGCAGGCTGAACAAGCTGAACAGGTTGGAAACCTGTTTAAAAAGCTTTCAGCCATCAGTGTGAGAGGGTAACGTGGGCTCTTATACCTTGGCGGGGAAAAGTGGCTGCAAGTCGAGCGAAGTCATCTCTTAGCTGGTCAATGCGAGCATTCACACCACGCAATTCTGCCTGTCGATCCACGACATCACGGCCTAGCCATTCGTTTAGGCCAGTCATATACCTCATCAATTCACGTTGCTGGTCTAGTGAAGCAAGGTGCATATGGCGGTTATCCTGAACTACAGTCACCAATAGACTACCACGCTTTTAATTTTCGGACTCACCCGAAGCATGGTCATCATGTCGTTGAATATTGGTGGCAGCTGGAGCAGAGTCTAAGACCATATCATTAGTAAACATTGTATTGAAGAATCGAGATTGTGCATACCGGTCCTATGGGAAGGAATGGCGGCTGTACATGAGCAGTGCCAGGCTGCTGTGGGGCGGTCCCAACAGGTACTTGGGTAGTGCCGGGCATTGTAGCTCCTGATGGAGCTGCATCTGCTTGAGTGGTACCAGGGGCCTGCGCACGGAGGTCAGTATATCTCGTGTTAAAGAACACGGTATTCGTTACCTGGGGCGGGGGGTACCACGTCCGCCCTTCCAATTGTGGGGGGGCTGTCGGCGGCCTTTCGTGCGCAGCCTGTCGTGCGTTTATCAGGTATATGCAGAATTAAGAACAAAGATCGTCGCGTCAACTGACTGCCTCCTCATAATGAGTTGCGTCATAAAATCCGCTTGGCCGCGCTCCAGCACGCTGTGCCCGGCGATGCCTTACTTGACGATCAAAATCTATGTCAAGGCTCGCAGTACTTACCGGACGTCGCTGCGAAGGTTGGCTGTCCATGGGTACAGGTGCAGGTGCGTATGACGGTTGTGCACGAGGAACCCTTGCAGACGATGGCCGTCGACGTGGCGGAGGTATCCAGGGTGGCCTTTCGAATATGACTGGTTCCTGCACGGGCGCCGTGAAGGGCCTCGGTGGCAGTTCAGTCGGCATCGTAGGACTAATACTTCTTGGCCTAGATAGGTCTGGCCTGAAAAGTAATGGCACAAGAGGCGGAGGCGGCTGGACCGTTGGAGCAGGAGGCTGAGGACCAGGTCGTAACAGATTTGTCATAAGAGCATCAAGAGAACTTTGGGCACGCAATGGGGTGGGGGCGATCGTGACTGATGGATCTTGTCGTATCCTGGCCCATCGTTGCAATAACCGTTCAAGGGCCGATGAAGTGTCTGAACCCGAGTCGGATGGAGATTCAGGAGGTTCAGGAGGAGCTCCTAGTGGAGGCGGTGCATGGCCACGGGAGTCGGCTTGCATGCGTCGTAAGAGATCCTCAATGCGACCTACTCTCTCCATAAGCTCAGTATCATCCTGAGGTCTTGGCCACCGTGCCCGCATTTCATCCAGAATATGGTTCGTGGAGAGTTGTCCATCCCAGAGTGCTGTCGTCTGCTCCTTCACGGTCTCTAATATCTGGCGCAGACTTGTCAAAGCTGCGTTATCGACTGGACGTGGACGAGCCGTACTGCTTGATGCCGAAGAAGGGGTTGGAGATGCCGGAGGCGGTATGTGCAGAGAAGACGACGAAGTTTGTGACAGATAAGGCCCAGAAGTAGGAGATGATGGGGAAGGAGTCACGGGCATCGCCACAGATGAAGAACTAAAAGAAGAGGAGGACGAGGGCGAGGAAGGCGAGGATGACCGGATGGGATATGTCTCCGACTCCATTAGGCTGAAATCATCTGAGTGGTGAGAAGATAAAAATGACATGCTGGAGGACAAGGAGCTTGGTGAAGCAGAGCGAAATGGCGGTGGTGTCAAAGGAATTGGTACCAGATGAGGACTGGAAGCATCTACTGAACGTGAGACCATCAGGACTGGAAGGCGATGGGTCGCCTCGCTCTGAACAGGAGACCTTAGTCTGAGGGGAATACCATCACGGGAGTGCATACTGGCAGGTGTTGAAGGAACAGACAAGACAGCACTGCCTCCTACAGACCTGTCTTGGCGGTGTGTGGGAGAAGCAGGAACTGGTGAAACCCCAATCGACCGGGCAATGGGTGCAGCTGGTAGCGATACAGCGGGTTCTGGAACAGGTGACTCGGAAACCACAGGGGGGATCATAATCATACTTTCAGCATCTCGGGTGCGGAGGTATTCACCAAGGTCCCGCAGCTCGTGCTGGAGGTTCCTCAAATGGTCATGCAATCCCTCGTTGTCATCTCTCCGACCCCCTTCCAACTCATGCAGGTACTGGAGCAACCTGTTCACGTCATGGGTGACAATCTCCCTAGGACCTTCGGATGCGAGGGTTGGAAGCCCTTGACGAGCAGACGCCGTGTGTTGTGTACTGCTCATGCTAACGCTCATTGTCCCAGACGGCACCGATAGAGATGGAGAACTGGGCAATGGAACGAGCACAGGAGACAGCTGTCAAATATCACACCCGCTTAGAATAAAACCACAATATATTTTCGCTGACGAAACTCACCGATCTAACGGTCGAACTGCGATGTGATGATAAGAGAGACGGTTCCGTACGAATGCTCTCATATAGCGGCTCATCAAGGATGGAGGCGGAGTCGAATATTGATGTTCTCATCGAGGCTGTAGACACTGTGGACGCCATTGATAGAGTCCTCGTCAGCGACACTGCCGAACGCTGAACGGTGGGCAACAAGGTAGGTGTGCCAGAGGAGGCAGCAAGCGAAACTGTCAGAGACGATGATGGCGTCGGGGTGGCCGATGGTACTGCAGAAGATGGGGTGAGCGAGACTGTCGACGATACCGAAGGAATGGAAGACGAAGATGATGACGACTGCGTGACGGAGGAAGACTCAGGAGATGGAGATTCAGAAATAGTGCCGAGACGATCAATATCCTGCGATGAGATTGCGGAAGCACTTGGCCGCAAAAAAGATGTGTCGAAAGATGTATCTGCGCCTTCGTGTAGAACGACTGACTGCACAGATGGAGATGCACGGAGCAAGGAAGACTCGTAGGACTCGTCGGTCTCGGAGGCCCACAAGGACTCATGGATGGAGGGACTGCGGGGCATAATATCTGAGGTACCGCGATAACCTGACCGTTCGGTTGGAGTTGCTACTGCCGTGGGCACAACGGACTGAGTGCGTGAAGAATACAGTAAAGGTGTCGACGGCACAGAGAGCGGCGGTCCGATAGGAGAGGGCCCAGCGATCGATGGTACACTCAACGATACAGACGATGGTGAAGGTGGGGTTGGCACAAGCTGGATATCCATCTCAGAATAAGTGTTGGTGCTCAGCAGGGACGGACTTGGAGTGATGCGAGTAGGCGGTTGCGGCGCCTCACGGACTGAACCGGTCTTCACAGATGGAATGGCTGATGAAGCCTGCAAGCTTGCAGCCTTCGATCTTATATCCTCCTGAAAGATAACTTCGGGGATTGTCTCCTGGCGCAGCACCGGGCGTTCTTCTATATGTTCTTGAGGTGATTGATTTGATTCCATCTGGACCCCAACTTGTCTTTCTATTCTCTCTCTAACAGCCTCCACTGCTTCGTCGGCACGCTCAGGTGCTTGCTCGTGTACGCGTTCAACAATGCGCTCAACCACTCGCTCTTGCACGCGTTCTGTAACGTGAATAACTCGAGTTTCCTCTGTGTGCGACTCAACTACTGGAGGTGGGGGTCCTGCTTGCACCCTGGGCACTTCTATGACAACTGGGACGGCAGGTCGCACAGTTTCTTGCGGCGTTTCTGTCGCAATAGCCCGATCCCGTTTGCATCGGCACTCCGCCGAATGGTACTCCGTTGAGATGTCCGAAGGGCAAACATCTGCTGTCGAATAAGACGTCGAGCGATCGCTAGGACACACATCTGCCGTGACATATTCTGAGCTGAAGTCGGTGCAGCTTTTGCCCGTGACAAATCCAACGGAGGAGTTAGTTATACTTTTGTCCGCAGAATCATCGTCTGTAGGGCACTTGTCCGCGGTATCGTAGAGAGATGGGATAGTAGGAAGAGAACCAAAAGACGCCATGGAAGGCGACCTCGCTGTATTATATCCTGAGGATGGGGCTACATCGCTTGCTGGAAGCTCTGTCTCCCCAGTAGTACGAGTATAAGAGGAAGGCTGATATGGTGTACTTGTTGCAGAGCGCGTGTAACTTTCCAGAGTGCTGAAGCTGTCCCCTCGACTAGAGTACACATCAGAGTATGTGCGCGTGCAGCCACCAGAGTTCTCTTTATCACAAGCCTCTTCGGAACCGTTCAGACCAGACGAGTTACTCCTGGAGCTCGCCCTGCCTCGTCTTCTGAGCTCCCTGGAACGAGAAAGTCCGCTACGCGACAGCGATGTGGGCGTAAAAGACGACGAATTCGATGGTCCGCTGTCTCCAAGGTAAGAAGCCGACGAAGGGCCCCGGTAAGATAATGTTGATGTGACGATGTTAGTACCGGAAGCCGACGTGATTCCTAGCATCGTCTCGTCGCTGATGGTGGTTGACTGAGGAATCGTGGTGGTCGAAACCGGAGAGCGCGGCGGAAGAGAATAGAAACTAGACGGATTAGAATGTGCACTTTTGGACCGACCACCTGTCGAGAAAAACGCATCATCAGAGACGGAGGCAGAGGTTTCAGATGCTGCACCACGAGTACGAGATCGCGAAAGTTCGCTAGTCTTACTCGCACTTGGAGGCGGGGTGATGAACACTTCTCTGCCCAATCTTGGGCCACTAGACACTGTCACGGGTGATCCCTCCCCGACGACTCCTCCAGTGAGGCTCAACCCAAACCCTAGACCAGGACGAGCGTCACGAGCGCGTCTCACTGCAGACGCGAATTCCTCGTCAAGGTCAGTCATAGAACTCGTCCTGCGCAACGAGCTGCTTCTGCTCGGGGCAATAACGCGTGGATCACCAGGGTACAAATACCCTTGGCTTGAGACCGCCGCATCGTCAGCGGCTCGAGTATGATAAGACGACGTGACGGATGGGTGTCGAGAGAGTCTGTCTGAGCTGGAACTGGACATTGAATAGAAGTCAGAGAGGTCAGGCAAAGAATCGATTGGAGGAACATATGTGGTGGACGCAGAGCCAGACCCGGAATGAATGCTGTCTGTAGTAGAGTGGATGGTACGCATGGAGCAGGTCGGTGAGCGAGTATCAGAGCGATCAGGTATTGTGACCGAGCGATCCAATGCTTCCCTACAGTCAGGCCAAAGTATAAGATAAAACAATATAAAGATAGTAAAATGCACGTACCAGATAGCGCTGACCCATCTAACGCGCTCTCTAGCGGACTCAGCACCCAGTCTTTCCACTCCATCACTGTAAAGCAACTGGAAAGGGCACAGCGTTTCCATCAGACCCATTTCTCCGAGCTCCCCCCTACTTTCAGGATCCGCACTAGAGCTCTGCATTCTAGCCGCGATAGTCCCGACATCATCCTGCGCAGTCGGATGCGTCGGTGACGGGACAGAGCGCACTTCGGTACAGTTCAGTAGGTCAAGGGTAACGATGCCACGACCTCCTCCAGAGGCAAGCCATGAAAGCAACAGTACGTGGGGATATAGCAGAGCTTGGCAGCGCTGCCATTTGTAAGGCGGAGGAGCGTGAACATTGAGGTACCATAGCAGTCCAATACGGACGGGCTGTTAGAATAGCGGGTCAGCAAGCGAGGGATTGACAAGAGGCCCGTGTTGACCAACACCAGTAAAATATATTGAGAAGGACATCGGTGACAACTTACCTCCCTATTTCCCTTGGCGTATGTTCCAAGTTCCGCTATATCGAAGGGTGGAGGAACGGTTCCGACCTCGCTCAATGAGGAAGCTCCAGTCCTAGGCGTACTCGGCATCCCCGTACCCAAGGAGTCGCTCCGTTTGTGTCTTCGAAGCGTTGAGTCTATATCATCGCTATCCTGACTGTCCCTTAACCGCTGCGCTCCCCTCTCAGCCCGCCTTCTGACGCTGAAAAAGCCCTCATCAGATTCTGAAGTGGCGCTCGTAGACGATAAGACCGAGCGTTCTTTGGATCTTCCCAGAGGCGCACGATCCTTCCAAGCAGACACAATATTCCGCACAGATGTGAGGGGAGACTGCGGAGAAGAATGCGGCCTCTGGAGAGCGGAAGTCGTGGGAATCGCGGTTAAATTGGTGTATGAGCTCGTCGTGAACGTATGGTCGTTGGCACTAGGGTAAGTGCTATCATCCGAACTACCACCTCCGTACGAATGTATCCTCGACTCTGCTATAGTTGACGTGGGGCGGACATTTGTTGTCAGATAAGAAGCCACCGAATGCGCAGCGGATGAGCCGCTTGTCCGGCTTTTCGTAGGAGATGAAGGCCGGGATCCATAACCATAGTTGCTGCTATAGTCATAACTCGTCGTACCGGACTGACTCATGGTATAAGGACTTGGGGACCGGGGGCCCAATGGTACAGAAAGCGTTCTGGTATGACCAGAGTACAGGTTACACCCACTCGCCGGGGATGTGGTCGATTGCTTGTCTTCAAAAAACGCTATAAGATCTCCTGCCCGACGACCCTGGGGTGGCAGCACCAGATCTCCTGCGGGAGAATCAGTTGCGCTTCGACCGTGCGTAGAGCGTAGAAACGCATCCGAGTTCGGTCTGGATCCACCCGCGGACAGATGGTGTGAAGATGGACGCGATGAGGGATTCTCTGAACGTTCAGTTATGGTACTGAGGATTCGGCCATCACGAAGAACGTTGGTGAAAGGGATGTAGCTGGATGAAGAGGAGGTGAAAGTAGTGGGAGATGTTGCTGACCCTGACAGATACGATGACGGGGCGGCTGATGACGTTCTGGACCATTCCGTCAAAGCGTCCTCAGTATTGGACAATTCATTGTCCAAAATATTCAAGGCTGCTTCAACCTCAGCAGCGTCACCAATGGAGCTTTCGTCGGAATACGTGTAGGAATCAGAATTGGAGTTTCTGTAAGATGACGGCGAAGGAGACAGGGCGGTGCGTCGTGTATAACGGCTAGAATACTCATCACTATCCCCAGACAACGAAGAATCTGCGCAACGGACAACATCAACATAGGTTACGGATTAGGCTTTTAGCAGAGGCTGTACTACACATCCTTGTCATAATAGGACGTCCCCATAATAAGCTCACAGTCGAGGTATGCGCATTGGTCATAACACCAAGGAAACTTGCAAGAATATGGGACAGTAATGAAGGTACTAACCAGACTTGGATGAACGAGAAAGCCTTGAAGGAGAAGTGGGCACGGTTTCTGAGGGGGTTAATGTTGAAAAAGTGGCGGTCCCAAAGAGAGGAGACCGAGGCCCAGTTCTTGATGGGCCGGAGGATAGGTTGCTTGCCATGATTTCTCTGAAAATTGAGCAGATCAGTACATATCACAGATGGGGTATCCAGCCCAGCACACAAAGCAATCCTCAAAGATTGAACGAGTTCACAACCGATGCTTCCGCCAGCTGAACATTTAGGGCAAGTCAAGTCGCGTATCGCGACCTGTCATGTGACCCTTTATTACATAATCAACATATGAATCAAGTTATTATGTGCGCAAGTGCCAGTGCAACTACTAGTCTTTAGTCCACCACTTGAGTCGTATCCTTGGTCGCCCTCCATCTAGATTTCCATCACCGTACTTAGCATCAGGCATGGCTAATATGGACGTTGACACTCCACCTCCCAAGAAAGGCGACGAGAAGACGAGATTCGAGGTCAAAAAGGTGTGTTAATGACGTTGCCACTATTAGTGAAGGGCGGCATAGGCGCAAAATATGCCGATACGCTGATGCAATGTTTCATATAGTGGAACGCGGTTGCTCTCTGGGCTTGGGGTATATTTAGCATTCTCACTGTCTGACGGTTGCCGTCATCTCATGCACATATACCCATTTCAGATATCGTTGTGGATAACTGTGCAATCTGTAGAAATCACATAATGGATCTCTGTGAGTTCATCGATGCAACCCAACCGCTCCCCCCCGTCCTGACATCGAAGCACTTTTTTTTCCTTTAGGCATCGATTGTCAGGCCAATCAGGTATCAGCGACCAGCGAAGAGTGCAATGCGGCCTGGGGAATATGCAACGTAAGGTGCTGTCACATTCAAACAATGCATATACTAAGTGTTCTCCAGCATGCTTTCCACTTCCATTGCATCTCTCGGTGGCTCAAGACTAGGAACGTTTGTCCGTTAGACAATCGCGAATGGGAACTGCAGAAGTAAATATCTTCCTCACTCTTCACTCACAGTCATTGCCACTAATTACCATTCACCAGATACGGCCGTTAAATTAAGAAGGATCTTGTTCGACCTAAGATATGACCGTGTACTATATAACTATTCCATTCTATATGTCCTGTTTCTCTGCCCCGCTTGCTTTCGTCTTCTGGTCTGGAAATTAGTCATATCAGACTGGGGCAAGAGAGGTGTGCTCAAGCATTGAAGACTCTTCTCCACGGAGATGACAGCTCGCATCTAGCGGGTAGATTGATTCTCGGAAGTGCACTTTCAGTAAGTGGCCATACATCATCATTCTCCCAGTGAGAGTGCCCCGGCCTGTACTATTTGAGAAAGACACTTGACAAAGAGTGAATAGCGGTGGCCCTGCCTGTCTTCATTGGATAGTAACACACAATGCCATTCCCAATGGAGCTAATCGATGCTGCCGACGAGAAAGTAGTAAAATCACGACTAGCAGCGTCACAGCGATGTTTGGGCTGTGTGTGTTAACGCCTCAAGCGCTGACTCAGATCTAGAACACTGACTCAGTACAGCCTGAGTAGCATGTCCAATTGTCTTGTTCTTTGATTTTTTGTTTTCAACCTGATTTATCCTGAAGCTTGCATGCAATCTTTGCTCGGACACCATGTTGGAAACCAATCTTCATAATTTTGCACAAGGGTTCTATAACCAATTTCAAGCCACACGCTTCGGTCAAACCTCTGCGTGTATATTCCTATCGGAACATACTGATGATATGACAGATCTTCTTTCTCGCCTTGAGGCAGCCAAGTCCAACTCGAACCCAGATGCCTTGCGAGATCTCGCTTTAGACCTTGCAAAACTGAGAAGAAGTCTCGTTGACGCGACAACTCTCTTGCCATCTTATGATCAGCGCCAGTGTGAAGCGGTATGATCACTCCAAGCCCTTTTCGACGAGACTCAACCTGACGCCATAGTCCAGCAAATGTCCACCTTGGAGGGCCTGCTGAACGGCCTCAGCGTCTCCTCAAGACAGAAAACAAAGTTTGCATTCAATCGTAAAGCCGTCAACAATCCACCATTGTCCTTAAGTCAGAAACCTGCTGCACCTGCTGCAGATAAGCCCTCACAATCGCCTTCGGCTTTCAACACAATATCAGGAGCATCGCATGATTACCTTGCTTCGGAGTCTCTTCCCGTGCTGCCTCCTTCGTCGGTACCACCGTCTGATCTGACGATCACTAATCTCGACAGTTGTGTTGTGAATCTCTGCACGGAGTCTGGTGGCATCTCTGTGCTAGGCTCAACATTGACTGCTCTACACGTGGGAACCGTTCGAAACTGCATACTGCTGCTGCCCTTCGTCAAAGGCAGTGTCATCATGCATGACCTGTCAAACTGTATCCTTGTTGTTGGCTGCCACCAGGTGGACTCCTTCCTTTTCCCGTCAAAAAGCATGCACTCACTCGCATTCACATGCCAGTACCGCATGCACACTTCATCAAACGTAGACGTTTACCTTTCGGTAGCTTCTAATCCAATTATCGAACACTGTAGCGGCATCCGATTCGCATCTTACCCATCTGACCTCACTCTCCATGAGGCCACTGTGAACGTCAGTTGCAATCACTTACATCGTCGTTGTACCTGACCCTGTAGAGCCGAACAGAACAAACACACAGCCGTGCAAGACTTTTCTCACATCCGACAGACACCGTCGCCCCACTGGTCCCTCAAACCAGAAGATGCGCAAGTCCGCAATTGGACCAGGATCTGCATGCAAGCTCAGACAGAGCTGGTCACGGTCCTAAAAATGTATCTTCCACAGAAGCTTGAGTAAATCGTTTTTTTTTTTAATACTTCTGCCAGTGTGACCTCACGAATGTCGGCTTGGTCACTAACCTTACGCCACCATTACGCCACGACCGGCAAGACAAAGTGGCAACGAGACAACTTCAATTCAAGTTCTAAGTCACTCGACAGCTGTTCTAAATCTTCCAACAATTGTCAAGGAGATGAGAATCTAGTCGTTCACAATATTATAAAGCGACGCCTAGAAGTCTTAGGGGAGACACTAATAATTAATTATAATTAGACAGCCGTGAATGTCTTGCAGATCTTGGCAATCCGAAATGTGGGCAGTGTCCCTTCTCATTAGTCAATGGGCCTTGAGATCGGCACATAGGCTCTACGGTGACATGTAACGCGCCACTAACTAAAGACCGACGGTCTTTCACTTCCCGGCAGGTGTGACATACCGCTAACAGCCTCACAAGAAGCGCGTGTATTCGATATGAATGTGAATGTCACAACTTAGGTTCCTGGCTTCGCTGCCTGCCTAGCCGCAGGAGTATAAAAGGACGTGGTCCCCGAAGCGTGTCCAACCGACACCGCGTGTCTTGTCGTCCACCATGCCCGAGTCAGGTTCCAAAGGAGGCGTCTTCGGGCTCTGTGGTCAGTACCACCATCCTCTGCGAGCACGCACATGTCATGGCAGGACTCACCGCCATCCGCAGGTATCAGCATGTCATCATTATTCCAGACTCTCTGTGGTCCATGTAGGAGACATTTGTTCGCTTGTCGTGCAGTGCTGATGCCGCCGTCGTCTTGGCTCCGTCCAATAGATCTTGGAGCTTCCAAACGCTCTGGAAAGGGTGCTGATGCTGAGAAGGCAGGGTATGATGCTGATGCCAGCGATCAGGCGCAGACAGGGGAGGAGGCAACGGCGGACACCGCTTCCGCCGAGCAGAAAGGCAATGATGCCGAGACGAAGGGCGAGGAGCGCACTCTCGTTATACAGCAACCCACGGGCATTGGCAACATGACGGCCAACGTTGGATCACCAGCATCCGCCACCGAGTCCGACACCACCATCCAGCCTTCCTCGTGACTATTGGCGACTCTCGATGACATCAACGCCACGCTTTCTACCTTCGCTCCGCCTTAGCGCCCATACGCGTGGCCTTTTGAGAGAGTTGTTACCAGCATAACACATGCATCCTTCGTCGGTTCCCTAATCAGCCCAATTAAGCACTCATTTTACGATCCGTCTTTCAGCCGTATTATGTCAATAAATTTCTATGATAGTTGCTTTAGCTCATTCCTTCCATTCTTTCTAACATTGTCCACACGAGGACACGCTTTCCGCGATATGATATAGAATGTGGTTCTGAGGTCTTGATCCTATCGATTTCCGAGAGAGGGGTTGGTTAGAACAAGAAAAAGTATGACGAGAGTGGGATTCGAACCCACGCCCTTTCGGATCAGATCCTTAGTCTGACGCCTTAGACCGCTCGGCCATCTCGCCGTTCAGCTCAATATCTGTCGTCTCGTGTTGTAGGGAAGGTTGCTCCAAAGTTCTGTACTATCATGAATCAGGTAATGTAAAGTCCACCAGTAATGGAAAATGATGTTTTATTTGTTACACATCCCTGAAGCCTTCTTTCTTTTTGGATTATTGTGTATGATACTACCAAACTATGGGACTATTTCTATAAATGTACTAGGAGGAGCTACAGAAAATCAAAGGGACGTGCACTATATCAGGCTCTCAACACGTAGGGCATGAAAAAATTCAAGGTTTTCCCCATACATCACTCCTACATACAAACTGACTGTACATGTATTTATCCTGTCATATGAGTGTTGGGACGAACAATTCTTCAAAAGAGACACATCTAAGTTCAAACTCCGCCTTATCGATTTCGCAATAATGTAGGCAACCACTCCTTTCCATCTACATCATATTCATGCAGTATGTCCCTTTGATTCCTATACCTCAATTGCTAACCATCATATGACCTTGCATTCCCAGGGCTGGTTGAATGGATAATCCCCTCACATTCTTTGCTCGAAGAGTAAAGACACTGTCTGGCATGATTATCTATTTATGCTGCAATCCCACTACGGGTTGCCTTTTTATTATTATCTGTAAGCAATGTGGCTGCACGCTGGGGCTCAGCGCTCAACACTCAGTGTCCCTATGAAGCGAGCGTATAGCTTTACCAGGGATATTGTTTGAGCTCAACAGCATCTGCGGAATCAGTCTATTAGGGTGTAGAACAATTGTTACTTGCAAAGTCTAGATACGTCTTGATGTTTTATGTCACAAGGACTCACTTCAGTCGTGCTTTCGCCTTTGGCATTGTGGCCGAGTACAGTAGTGCTGACGTAGGATGACAATTATCTGATATTTGATTGTTCATATACAATTATTGTTCTCGGATCATCAGGAAAACAGTTTTGGGCCATAGTTTGGCCTTATTTACATAGGTCCGATAGGCTCTGGAGGTCTAGGTAGGCAAATAGGCAGCTTTGTAGGCTTTGATGGGACATTGGAGCCTATATGAAGTCACTATACTATACCTATATACAAGGTCAGTCAGTCATGTTGGGTTGGACTTGCACTCTAGAGTTTCTGCTGCCTATGAGTCCTAAGAACCTATGACAGTTGCTGCATACCATGACCTATGTACCTATGTCATACCTCCATATCTGGGACTAACATACATACCTACCACACCTCAAGAGGCCCTGTAGCCCTACAGAGGTTTCAACCATTTTCCTGATGATTTGTCACCTTGGCATTAGATACAGCATGCCTAACTTCTCACCTGCAACAGGGGGAAACTGATAGGAGTCACAACAAAGTGCAGCATAGCATTGCCTCCATGGAATTGTTTCTTATCCATGTCAGTGTTAATTACTACACTATGGTCTATCATTGCCACCCCAGATGCTACATTTCTGCAAGTGTCTAGCTATCACTCTTATTGTTATATCCCACACAATTGACTTGTCTTATAATTCTTTACCATATATCAATTGTTTCCTAACAATCTCCAACTCAACTCTCCATGCAAAATATGGAACATCAGGAAAATGGTTGAAACATCTGTAAGGCTACAGAGTTTAGAAATCTATAGTGGAATGCTCAGGCAATGATGTCGAAACTGGGCAGCACAGCAAAGGAAGCAAATACCATGACATAGAATTGATAAGTGTAGAGCCCAAGAGCCATTATAGCAAGAGCCAAGGCTACACAGCCTTGGTAAGACAAAGCAGAGGGCCTTAAGACCACATCTGTAAGATAGAGAAGATGTGTACCAGAGGGTAGAGGGTACACAGAAGAAAGAGAGAGCTGCATAGAGCAGGTATGTCAGAAGAGAACTTAGAGAGTAGAAGAGATACTCACCTCAGCACATGCAGAAGTGCTGAGGTGAGACAAAGACAAAATAAAGAAGATATTGTGAACACAGGATAGGGCAGGCAACTAGGAAAAAGATGAGTAACAGAGGATGCATTGTGGGCAGAGGATGTTGAAACATGTGATGAGCAGCATGATGGTCCCAAGGCCCAGGACACCCCACTCAAGGAGGTCTAAGAGGAGACAGTAGACAGAGCACAGGCAACTGCCCTAGATGAAGGAGAATACAACACTAGTATTGCTGAAATATAGTAAGAGAGTGCAGTTGCTAATTAGTGAGGGAGAAGAGTAGAAAATCAACTGTAGAACTATGTCCCAGACCCAAACTATAAGTACCTAAGTACACAGTGCACAGACCAGGAGAGATGAGCCCTAACATGTGTGCAGACCATGCATGACAGAGTGTATAGGTAGGTTAACATGAGGTGGTCATGTGGTAAAGGAGTGCACAGCAGATAATCAGATAGGGAAAAATCAACAGAGGAGAGATGATGAGGGTGTTATGAGGCACTTGCCTAGGCACCTCATAATGGTTTTCTTTTTCTTTTTCTTTTATTCTTTTATTTTACTTACTAGTAAAGTGTAGTATTATTACTACAAGTATGAGCTCAGCTCCACTTTACTTAGTAAGGACTCATCTTTCTTTTCTCTATTATAGTACTTAAGTATTTACATACTTAAGTGTGAGCTTAGCTCCAAGTACTATACTAGACTTATCTTTTCCTTTTTTATCTTTCTTTCTTTATCTACATCTACTTGCTAAGGACTATCATTATACAATTAGCAATTTGACTCCCTTTTCTCACTTTTGTTTACCTTTGTTTATCTCTTGTTCATTTTGTGCCTGTGGCTGAGCCACTTACTATATTCATGGATGCATCTTAGGTCATGTGACCTCATTGATTGCTGTGCAATTATTGTTGATCCATGAACCTTATTTACTTCTACTATCTTTAGGACTCTGGTTTTGTATAAGTAGTTGAAAGACTGGTGGTTTTAAACCCCAGTCTTGTCAACTTTGCAATCTAGGGATTCTCCTACACTGCACTTGACCTAAGCTTGTTACAAAACTCTCTTCATCTTAAAGAACTAAAGTCTAAGATCTCTAAGTCACACTAAGTGTCACAAAGACATCCTAAACTTGTCATTCTGGATCCTCATTTAGTCATTGGCAGTATCATCCTCATAACTATCTCATTGATCCCTATCTTCATTGTCATCAGGAATGGTTACTATGTTTATCAAGCACATATCAACTACCTTGTTACCAGGGGTATTATTGTATCAGACCTTCCCTAAGACCATTCAATAGGCCACTCTTAGCAGAGGGAAGAAAAGATATGGACAAAGGTATAGAGTTGTAGTGGAGCTACAAAGATGATGACAAAGATGTGCCTGAAAAGGGAATGAGAAGAGCACAGCCAGTAAGAGATGTAAGAGCAGAGCCAGAAGAATGTAGAAGATAAGATGTGGATTGATATTAGATAAGATAGGATAGGAAGATGGATAAGAGGATGGGATAAAGAAGAGATAGAGAGGGATGAGAAGATATATATGGAGGGAACATGCTCAGTGGCATGATTAGCAGCCAAGGTCCAACAGATATAGTAAGAGCAAGATGGAATTGAAGAGGAGCTCAAACAATAAAGAGAGAAGAAATACCAATAAGATGAGATAGAGATAAGTGTACTTAATAAGTAAACAGTGTGATCAGCATCATAAGGTAATGAAAAACCAACAGATAATGGAAATGACTATATTAATTGTACCTATATTGAAATGCTATAGATGCCATCAGTGAGGTTCAATTAAGTGCAACATAACATTACTCACCTCAGTTGATAATGGAAATGACTGAGGGAGGGTATTGGAAACATGGTAGGTATTTATACATACATTGATATGTGCTGCAGGTGTGTGTGAGAGGAATCTACAATTATAACCACAACAGATGCTGAAGGGTGCAAGCCATAAGATCCCCTAGACACCAAAAGGGAGAGAGTTAGTAGTTTAGTGCAAGTAATGTAACAATGTGACAGAAATGTGACACTGTAAGCCTGGCAATGGGAATAATAGATAACTTGATGCAATGCAATAATAAATGCAATCTATGAGGTATGCACACTTTCTTGACTGTAAGATTTGCAGAGGGAGGAGCAGAATGTGCTTTTTTTGCAATCTGACTCAGATGGGAGAGGGGAGACAACTCATGGGTGGAGGAAATCCATTCATTCTGACTGATGATATGCCATCTAAATACAAGTCTAGCTCCAAGAATGGAGCACAACAAAACACAACAGAAATTTTACAATGTAGGGTTGATCATAGGGATATTTGAAATGAGGTGGAGTCTGGATGTGAGTGAATAAAGTATCATACTATAGTGGATGAGCAAAAGAGGAAAAGTGCCAATTGCACCAAATGCTGACTTCATGACTTGTGACTCCATGGACTGGATCTTGGCCTATATGTCTTATCAGTCCTTCTCCTTGTTGGCTGAACCCAGTCCTATAGTCCAATGCCTAAGCAAATGGGCAATTGATGTGACTGTGGATGATTGTCATGTGTGGCACATTAATGTCACTGTGTTTGCCTGATGCTACTGATGCTCATTATGTGTGTGTGATGCTCATTATCTCCTCCCAACTGAAATCTTGACTGTCTGCAGTCAACACAGTCAGATGCAAGACACAGCCAGAAGGGATGACTTGCAGGGGTGATTGTGCAGGCAGAGTGAAGAAGTGAGTGGATGAGGCAGAGTGTCAGTGGGTGGATAAGTGGGTATAGAGACACTCTCCAAGGTGCAGTGAAGCATGACACAGATGAGGTGGGTATAGGATAATCATTACTGAATGTGGGGGAGTTGATGCAGGAAGAGGGGTAGAACATGACTGGGCAAGGATGAGGGATGGTGCATGGGGATGTGATGGATGGCAAGTGTAGATGTGAGGCAGGCATGGGTGAACTGGAGGGAAAACTGGAGTGCAGCAGAAGGAACAGGTGGTAAAATCAGAGCATGAGGGGAAGTACAGAGAAGTAAAAGAAAAGAGACAAGAGAAAATTTATTTCTTTATATTCTGAGGGGTGGATTGTGAGAGAGGAGAGGAAGAGAGAGACAGATGGAAAAACAAGAAGGCAGTGCAGATCAGAGAGGGAACATGGAAGAGTGAGAATATGGTGAGTGAGAGCAAAAGGGCATGAAGGGTGAGGAGAATCAAGTCTGTTTTTTTTTCAGTGAGGTAAAGGAAATGAGAAAAATGGAAATGCTAAAGGGAGCAAAAAATGTGGAGGGAGGATGAAAAGAGACACAGCAATTGTGAAGGTGCAGGCACTCCTGCCCTAAACTGGGGAGTGTGATAAATTGACCACCACTGCTAAGCTTCATCAACACTGTCTTTGTTACGAGGCACTTGCTTTGGCACCTCGTAATGTGTTTCTTTTTGTTTTGTTTTTGTTTTTCTTATCTTACTTACTAGTAAAGTGTAGTATTATTACTACAAGTGTGAGCTTAGCTCCACTTTTCTTAGTAAGGACTTATCCTTTTCTTTTCTCTTTTATAGTACTTAAGTATTTACATACTTAGGTGTGAGCATAGCTCCAGGTACTATATTAGACTTATCTTTTCTCTTTTATCTTTCTTTTATTTATTATAACATTTTACTTGCTAAGGACTATCACTATACAATTAGCAAGGACTCTCTTTTCTCGCCTTTATTTACATCTGTTTATCTCTAGTTTGTTTTGTGCTTGTGGCTGAGCCACTTATATCACATGGATGCATACTTACTGCACTTTACTGCACATTATTGTTTACTTACTGCGCATTACTGCGCAACTTTACTATAGTTAGATCGCTAGTTTTGTATAAATAGTTGACAGACTGGCAGTCTTAAACCCCAGTCTTGTCAACTTCGCAATCTAGGGATTCTCCTAAACTGCACTTGATTGATACTTGATATAATCTTGCTTTCTCTCTAAGAACTAAATCTAAAGATCTCTAAAAGCCACCCTATAAAAGGCGTCACTAAGACATCCTACATTTTGTAACTCTGGATCTTCGAATCATTATTGGTGGAATCATCCTCATTACAATCTTGTTGATCCCAATCTTCATTGTCATCAGGAACTTCTATCACGTGTATCAAACACGTATTCAAACTCCAGTTACCAGGAGTATCAATATAGACCTTCCCTAAGACTGTCCAATAGGCCGCTCTTAGCAGTCTTCTTCATCTGCCAACATGTCCTGTGCCACTTCCCTCACTGCTACCCCCTCTGACTGCATGCTCATGTGCATTTGAGCATGCATGCACATGACACTCAATGAGTGTCCACAGGGCAAAGGACTCAATGAGGAGGCATATTGCATGTGGATGGCAAACACCATGACACTTTTGGTACATGATGTAAGGCACTGGCTGGTCATCCTCACTAACCTGGAGTGCATAGGAATTGCACTGGCTGTGCAATGGTGCAGCAGCTGATGTGGTGTTCTTCTTGGAAGGTGTCTGCAATGTTGTGGCAGCCATGGCTCAACTGAGCTGGCTGAGGTGGGTGTGGGAATTCCTCCTGCCAGTGCAGGTCAAGGAATTCACCTGAGTGGCCAACAACACATTTGAGTGCAAACTGGAGCTGGAGGAAGCTGCAGAACAGGAACACAAGGAGCACAAGAAGTGGGAATGCACAGAGTAGGAGGTGTGGGAGCTAGTGGAGCATGAGGCATGTGAGTGAGCAGAATGCAAGATGCATGAACAGGCAGAATGTGAGGTGTGTGAGCAGGTGGAATGCAATGATGTCAACTGGTGTGTGGCCCTGGTGTGGGAGATGGCAGAGCATGATGAGGCTGAGTGACTTGTGACTGAGGAGCATGTGCAGGTTGAGTGGGCAACATGGGCCACAGCAGAGGCTGAACTGCAGGCACCACTGGTGGGTAGTGACATGCATGGGCAGCAGGTTGAAGTCATCATACCTGGCTGGCCATGGAATCCCCTCCAGATGCAGGTGTTGGGAAAATGGTGGGCACACAAAGGCACTCCAGTGCATGCAAGGAAGGTGGTGGCCATGTGAGTGCTGCAAAGCTTGCCCACAGCTGATGAGGACAGCCAAGAGGCCAGTGGTGAGAGTGAAGGTGGGAGTGAGGATGTGGCCAGTGGGGATGACAATGACAATGAAGATAGGGAGGAGGGTGAGGATAAGCTGGTGGCCTCCATGAGGATGGCTGGGATGATGCTGGTGAAGCACAGGCTGGAGGATGTGATGGACAACATGATGGACAATGCAACACCTCACCCCACAAAATGCATGTGGATGGAGACAATGCCAGCTGGTGGAGCCATGACACAGCAATGTGGGTGGAAGTGGACCAACATAGGGCCAACTTGGCAGGTAAGTACATGCTCCTCAGTTCTGGTCATGGAACTGATGCATTGCAGGCAATGAAGTTGTGTGGCCTGTGCCTGTGTCTGTTGACACATTTATAGCTGACTAAGCTCCACCTTCCTATTGCATCCTCTGCCTACATATGTACAAAGTACTGTACACACAACTACACACTTTCTGCTGTTCATATGATAATGGTTCATGCACTACATGACTTACTATAAGTAGACAGTAGTGGTACTGTACAATACAAGAACTATTCAAGTTCCACTCCTGTGATGACCTGTGTTTATCAGGTTATGGGCCCTGCCCAGGTTGTTTGTGGTACTCTACTCTCAGCCATCCTTTCTGAGTTACCAACTCTCTTACTTGCACCCAAACTTATTCTTGTCATCACCATACTCCACCTCATTCAGTCCTCATCTTCAGCACCTGTACCAAAGATCAATATCATCCTTGAAGGCTCTGAAAACTATCATCAATGGGCCAATGTGGTGAAGTCAGCCCTCATTATCATGGGTGTCTGGTACACCATCTCAAAGCCATCTATTGTTGCTATCATGAGTACCACTGAAGTTGCAGGTGTTGACATGTATTTGTTATTCACTCCAGCACCTGCACCCCAGACTCATTTACTCAGCATGGTCTGTGTGCAGCCTCATATAGTATATCAGACTTAGAATCAGGACATTGTCTATCAGTCAACTTCTCTGTCCTTCCACTAGTATGGACACACTACTTGCTCTTTACTACTTCTATTTCTGCTCAATGCTAGTGCTTCTCTTCCTTCTCAGGCTTCTGCCCACTTTCTACCCACTGATGCCCTTCTGTCCTCCTTAAGTGGAGTGACCTGGCCTAGGAGACCACCATGCTGTTTGTTATGAGGCACTTGCTTTGGCACCTCATAACGCATTTCTTTTTCTTTTTTCTTATCTTACTTACTAAGTAAAGTGTAGTATTATTACTACAAGTGTGAGCTTAGCTCCACTTTACTTAGTAAGGACTCTATCTTTCTTTATAGTATTACAGTATTTATATCCTGTGCTGTGAGTTACTCCAAATACTATAAAGACTTATCTTTTTCCTTTTTTTTTATCTTTCTTTATTTATTATAACATTTACTTGCTAAGGACTATTACTATACAATTAGCAAGGACTTCCCTCTCTCATCTTTATTTACTTTTGTTTACATCTTGTTCATTTTGTGCTTGTGGCTAAGTCATATTACTTACACAATGGATGTGACTTACTGTGCCTTACTGTGCATTACCATGTATTGCTGCACAATACTGCACACTACTGCACAACTTTACTATACTTAGGACTCTAGCTTAGTATAAATAGTTGAAAGACTGGTGGTCTTAAACCCCAGTCTTGTCAACTTTGCAATCTAGGGATTCTCCTACACTGCACTTGATCTAAGCTCACCTTCATCTTGCTTAACTCTAAACAAACTAAGTCTAAGAACTCTAAGTTGTTGGAGTTAAGGTCAAATGCCTGACCCTGTACATGTGCTACTACTCTTCGTAACAGAGCTACAATACTTTTGTAGCAGAGTTACAACTCTACAGTAGTCATGACAGCTCCACATCGTGCTAATAGCACTTCACTTAGACAAGGCCTGGTAGCTCAGTGGTTAGAGCACCCACCTGGAGTAAGGGAGGTCCTTGGTTCGAACCCAAGCCAAGTCACTATTTTGGCAATTGCGCTTTCTAACATAAGTCACTCTAAATGTCACTCAGACTTCCTATACTAGTCTTCCTGGATCCTCATCTAGTCATTGGTGGAATCATCCTCATCACTATCTCGTTGATCCCTCTCTTCATCATCATCAGGAACAGTTACTATGTCTATCAAGCACACATCAACTACCTTGTTACCAGGGGTTTTATTGTATCTGACCTTCCCTAAGACTGACCAATAGGCCACTCTTAGCACTGTTCATTGTGTGTTATCAGCAGGAGGACTACCCATTGAAACTGTAACTAACCAAGATGAGATACAAGCATGGTGGGATAACAATGAAATCATGAAAGCCATCATTTCCATGCACTGCAGTGCACAACCTTCCATCCTGATCTCCTCTGATGCCATCCTCACATGCTGTGCATGGGAACTACTGAAGGGAACATATGGCAGACAAATGGCCATTGCCACATTTGTCAAGTTCCAATCCTTGTTCACCTGCAAGTTTGATCTACATTCCCCACTCACTCCATAGATTGACACTCTTCTCATTGCCTGTGAATGGCTTGCAGCATCAAGCATCAAGATCAGCAATCAACAAATGTGTTTTATTCTGCTACATGCACTTCCTCCATCTTGGAGCTCCTTTTCTTCCATTGTTCTGGCTTCCTCTGATGTTGACACACTCAGTCTCTCCACCATTCATGGCTGAATACTTGATGAAGAAGCATGCTCTGCTCCACACCCTGTGCTCCCTGCCTTCCAAACCTCATCAGCTCCTGGCTGCTGTGAGCGCAGGCTTGGGCAGGCTAAGAGAACCAGGAAGAAAGCAGTATAGAGGTGGTAAAAAGCGGTGCACATTAAGGCACAAAGTGGGGAGACGTAGTATGACATTGTAAGGTAATGCCGTGTAGCTATAGAACATGGGGGGTATAGTAGATATAGTGTGTGCTGCACTGAGTTCAGGCGGCGCTGTAATGCGGGGTTGTATGCGGGGGTGTAGTACGTGCTACACAAACGTGGGGTAAGTGGGTCTAGAGCGGTCTAGAGCGCTCTATGACATGGTAGTAGTGTAAGTGGGTAAGTAGAATGTGTGTCAGTAAGATGTAAATAGGACGTGTATAGATAAATGTAGTGAAGCTGAACAAATACCATCGATATTTCCAACAGCTGCCACAATGTGTCTAATGCACACACTGTAAATGGAAAAACCACTCTGTGGAAAACTGCTGGATGCTGCATGGTATGCCTGACAACATCAGAACCAGATTGGACAAAAGGAAGGAACAAGGGAAGGATGTAGGGGGCATAGCTGCTAGTGTAAATACCTTGTCATCATCTTCTGCTGCTGTATTCAATGCTTGCTATTATGGGACAGAGTCCAGCACATGGATGCTGGACTCAGGCTGCACAGACCACATTACCCTGCACAAGAGCAACCTCTTGGACTCCACCACTATCTCCTTGTGCAGTGTCACCATTTCCATTGGTGATGGTTCTTGCATCATGTTGATGAGCATCATGTGCATGTAACACTGGAAAATGACCATCAGTGACACCAGGCAAACACAGCAACATTAACATGCTGCACATGACAATCATTTGCAGTTGCATCAATCATGCATTTGCTTAGGCATCAGAATACAGTACTGGGTTTGGCTGACAAGGAGCAGGACTGATAGGATGAATAGGCCAAGGTGTGGTCCAGGCCTGCCAAAGTAACCATGGAGTCACAAGTTGCAAAGTCAGCATTTGGTGCAATCAGTGCTTTTCCTCTTTTGCTCATCCATTATAGTATGACACTTAATTCATTTGTGTCCAGACCCCACCTCATTTCGAATATCCCTATGATTGACCCTATGTTGTAAAATTTCTGTTTTGTTTTGTTGTGCTCCAGCCTTGGAGCTAGACTTGTATTTAGATGGCACATTGTCAGTCAGAACAAATAGATTTCCCCCACCCACAATTTCTCTCCTCTCCTGTCCAAGCTGCATTGCAAAAGCACATGCCTCTTCTCCCCCCACATACCCCACAATCAAGAAAGTGTGAATACCTTGTAGGTCACATTTATCATTGTGTTGCATTTGTTGGATATCTGCTGTTTGTGCCTGATCATGCAATGGCATTTTCCATACTGTACTCTTGTTTTGGTCTGTGTGCACCTTTATTAGTGTTGATGACTCTAGCTTAAGTAATGTCTTCCTTCCTTTTTCATCTCAGTACTGTACTCACACACACGCATATGTACATATGTGTACACAAGTCTTAGTATACAAAGTCTCATGGTCTGTGCACTGTTAGACCTACTGTATACAATAGTGTCCTACTACAATAAGAACTATTCAAAGTTCCCTTTTGTGCATGGCCTGCCTTCATCAGGTTATGGGCC
This sequence comes from Albatrellus ellisii, assembly GCA_003314395.1. Classification (NCBI taxonomy): domain Eukaryota; kingdom Fungi; phylum Basidiomycota; class Agaricomycetes; order Russulales; family Albatrellaceae; genus Albatrellus; species Albatrellus ellisii. The sequence continues at coordinate 28,782 of QLPN01006685.1, forward strand.
TTGCCTGGGCTATCTGTGCAACTCATTTCTTGTTGTTCATACTTGGGACCACAGCTTTTCTTCACTCTCCTTGCATGATCTGCACTCTCCTCCTACTCCACCTCATTCATCCATCTCACTCAGTCTCTGTACCAAAAATCAAACATCATCCTTGAGTCAGCAGACAACTATCATCAGTGGGCTAACATAGTCAAGTCCACTCTCATAATTATGGGAGTCTGGTATACAGTTACAAAGGCTAAACCAATCCATGTCACCTCGACTACAGAGGTAGAAGGTGCTCCACCATACACCACTGTAACCAATGCAGATGACATACAACTCTTTGAGGACAACAGCAAGATTGCCAAAGTGGTCATCTTGATGCACTGCAGCACTCAGCCAGCAACTGCCATTGCCTCTGAAACCATCACAGCAGCTTGTGCATGGGAGTTGCTAAAGGGAATGTATGGGAAACAATCAGTGATGGGAGCATTTGTACAGTTCCAATCCTTACTCACCTGCAAGTATGACATGCATATGCCACTCACTCCCCAACTTGATGCCTTACTAGTCATACAAGAAAGACTTGCTGTGTCTGGAGTTGATATTTCCAAACAACAGATGTGCTTTGTCATCCTCCATGCTCTCCCAGCCTCCTGGGGTCACCTTACCTCCTCTGTCCTCACCTCTTCTGACATCTCCCACCTTGGCCTCAGTGACATCTGAGATGGATCCTTGATGAAGAAGCCAGATCCAAACCTATCTCCATGCTTTCCACATTTCAGCAGCAACAGAACATGGGTTCCATGCATCACAATGCATCCTTTTGTATGCACTGCAAACACCAAAACCATACTGTGGATACCTGTTGGGCTCTTCATGACATGCTGGATGATGTTAAAGCTAGATTGGATAAAAAGGGGGAGGATAAGGATAGAGGGCCTGCAGACAGCAGTGGAGGACCTACTACATTAAACCACTTGTCTTCTACTTCCTCAATTGACACTTGTTACTATGTGGGCTATGGCCTCTGGATGTTGGACTCTGGGTGCACTGATCACATATCACCTCACCACTTGGACTTTGCTACCTACAGTCCCCTGACACTTTGCAATGTCACAGTTGGCAACAGTTCCACTATAGCCTGTGTTGGTGAAGGGAGTAGTACTTGGAACCACACCCTGCCAGACAGGACTTCAGTATCCCTTACCCTCTCTGGTCTCCTACACATCCCCTCTGCATCTGGCTGCTTCTTGTTGAAACTTCTCTGTACATTGACTAGTGTATCTCTTACCTGCTTTCTTTCATTCAGCATTCCCCTATCCTTCCTTACACATATTTACATACATATGACACCTCCTCCATCACAACACTTCCACTTATATTCACATCCCACACTTACTCCAGACAATGCATGTCCCCCACATACATGGACATCCTTGTATTTCAGGATTGTCTCTCCACTACAACTATATTCACTTCTACTATATAAGATATGCTCCTCACCTTACAACTCCTCAGTCATCATCTCACAGACACTGAGTGAGTACCTCATTCACACATCTTGTTACCAATCTCATCTCACAAACCTTGCAGCTCTACCTCTTTACCTGTGGCAACCTACTGTTGTCCACATCACTTATCACCACTGCAGATATGACTCATATGTTTTCCCCATGCTGGGAAGACATAAACACATTACTGATGCTCATAATCATCTGCCATAACCTGCATGAACACTTCTTACCCATCAGCAAGTTGGATCACTTGGGTTTCTGCATCACCTACAGAAACAGTGCCTGCACAATTACAAAGGACAGACAGCAGTTCAGTGTTGGGTTCCTTCAGAATTGCATGTACTGGCTGAAGCTCTCTGAAGCACCCTCACTAAACACACATATCACCCCTTCTGTCTGCCTCTGGCATGAATGTCTGGGTCACCTGTCCGAAGCTGTCATGTCTTGCATCTGGCTTACTCAGCTTTCTGGGTTCCCTCCACAGGTTGCCACTGTTCCTGGTCCTCCATGTGTCAGGTGCCTGAAAGGCAAGTTCCCTCATGCATCCTTCCATCTCTCCTGCTCCCATGCAACTGCCATGCTGGACCTTGTCCATTCTGACTTGGTTGGGCTGATTGGTACTGCCTCTGTTAATTCTGGCTCTCTATACTTTGCCACCTTCTTGGATGACCACTCCAGCCTTGGGGTTATCTACCCTCTACAATGCAAAGACCAGCTTTCTGATGCACTTCACCAGTACTTGGCCTGCTAATATGTGCAGTGCTGGGCTGAAGGGGAAAAACAACCACAACCACAACAGTTGCTGGAGGGTGTGAGTCATAAGATTCTCTAGACACCAGGGTAGAGAGAGTTTAGTAGTTAAGGGTGATAAACATGATAGTGCAGTGTGACTAGTGCAACAAACAGACAATATGACACAAGGCAAGGCAAGGGAGAACACAATGGAGAATGCAATGCAATGGAGACTAGACATGATGCAATGGAGAACACAACACAATAATAGATGCAACCTACAAGGAATGCACACTTTCTTGATAGTGGAAAACACAGAGGGAAGCTCAGACTGCACTTTTTCACAATGTGCTTGGATGGGGAAGAGAAGTAAAATTGTGGGTGGGGGAAATCTGTACTTTCTCACTGACAATGCACTATCTAAATACAAGTCTAGCTCCAAGGCTGGAGCACAACAATAATTTTACAGTGCAGGGTCAATCATAGGGATATTTGAAATGCAGTGGAGTCTGGGTGCAAGTGAATAAAGTATCATACTATAGTGGATGAGTGAAAGAGGAAAAGCACCAATTGCACCAAATGCTGACTTCATGACTTGTGACTCCATGGACCACATCTTGGCCTATACAGCTTATTGATCCTGCTCCTCATCTGCTGAAGCCAGCCCTATAGCCCAATGCCTAAACAAATGTGTGATTGATGCAGCTATGGATGATTGTTGTGTGTGGTGCATTTATATCACTGTATTCACTTGGTGTTGCTGATGGTTGTTTTCCAGCATTACATGTGCATGATGCTCATCACTGCTCCCACACCCTTTTTAGTCATTACCCTGTCACCCTTCATACAGACTGTGGGGGAGAATACCTCAACACCACTGTTAGTACCATGCTCCTGGACAGAGGGATCAACCATCAGCAGACTGTACCTTACTCCCCACAGCAGAACAGTCATGCTGAACAATGGAACCACTCTATCCTTGAGTGTGCACTTTCTCTCCTCCATCAAGCATGCCTTTCTGGTGGTTTCTGGGAACTGGCTGTGCAGGCTGCCATCCACACATACAACCTCTCACCCATGCACTGTTTGGATTGGCTTGCCCCTGCTGCCTTGTGGTCCCCTGAGGGTACACCCCTGGACATCTTGCATTTATGAGTCTTTGGCTGTCACACCTGGGTATGGGTCCCTGATCAGCAGTGCACCAAGCTTGAACTGCATTCACAACCTCTCACCTTTGTTGGGTACCAGTCTGGTACCAAAGGGTGGTTATTCTGGGATAAAGTTGCTCATCATGTTGTTACCAGTCATGACATTGTTTTTCAGGAGGACACCTTTCCAGTGTGTGACGATGCTGTCCACCCCTCTGTTCTCAACATTTTTCCCTTGCTGATGCACATGCTGCCAAGCACTGATGACTCTGATAATGACAACAGCAACTCTGGAGGTGATGATGATGGCCCTGCAGGTGGTGATGGTGCTAGTCATGATGATGTTGTCCCCATTGATGCACCTGTCATTCCCCCTGCAGTGCCCACTCCTGCTCCTGTCATGGCTACTGCTGCTCCTCCACTGGCTCCTGTCCCAATGGGCACATCCACTGTGACCAATGCTGACCCATCTGGCTTGCCTCCAGTCATCCTTGATGCACCTGTCACTCCTCCACATGCTCCCTCCTCCTCCACCACTGCTCCTCTGTGCATTTATGCTCATTGCACTGCATGTCTTGAGCCTGGTGCTCCTGCACCACACTGGCATTGCCCTCCATCCTCTCCTGGTCATCAGCAAGCCCACTCGCAGCTCATTGAGGGCAATGTACCTGTCATTCATCAGTTGGAGTGTCTCTCTCATCACCCTGCTCATTTTCAGGACAGTGCATATGGTCTGCATGAGTTCATCAACATTTTGGGCAAGGGGGGCCTTGATAGTGACAATGATGACAATGTTTTTTCCATGCCACAAGCTGGGCCATTGCTTTCAGCTCTCCTTTCCCATGTCATCATGCATGACCCACTCACTCTGAAGCAAGCACTCTCCAGTCCTGACAGTGACTCCTGGAGATCTGTGTATGATGAGGAATTAGATTCATTGAAAACTCTACATACCTGGGATCTAGTTGATCTGCTGCCCAGTCACAATCTTGTGGGAAACAAGTGGGTCTTCAAGCAGAAAGCAGGTGGCTGCTACAAAGCATGTCTTGTTGCAAAAGGTTACACCCAAATTCATGGTGTTGACTACACAGAAACATTCTCACCCATTGCCTGGTTTGAATCCCTTCACACCCTACTTGCCATTGCAGCTCTGGAAGACTGGGAAGTGCACTCTATGGACATCAAGTCTGCCTTTCTCAATGGAGATCTTGAAGAGGAGATTTATATGGACCAACATCATGGCTTTGTCATACCAGGTACTGAAGGGAAGGTATGTTGCCTATCCAAAGCAATATATGGCCTAAAATAAGTGTCATGACAATGGCACCAAAAAATGCATGGATCACTCCTAGACCTCTCATTTACTTGCACCCTATCAGACTCCAGTATCTATGTCTCCACAACCTCCACACAACCACTCATCATTGTTCTCTATGTGGATGACATCACTGTCTTGGGGGGGATCACTTCAAGAAGTGGAAGCATGTAAAGCTACACTAAAAACTCTCTTCCAGATGATGGATCTAGGAGAAATAAAGTCATACCTAGGACTTCATGTCACTTGAGACAGGACACAACACATCCTGGACATCAACCAAGAAACCTATCTATCTGACATTCTGGATCACTTCCAGATGGCTGACTGCAACCCCACAATGACTCCTTTTCCTCCTGGAGTGACTCCTACCAAAGCAGAAGAAGATTACAACACCTTGCCCTCCCTTCGAAGTGAATACCAACAACTCATAGGATTGCTTCTTGGTGCCACCATAGTATCCAGACCTGACATTTCCTTCATGGTCATGAAACTATCACAGTTTCTATCCAATCCTCTCCCCCTTCATCTAACTCTTGGTCATCATATCCTTTGCTACCTTAAGGGGACCATACACCACCACATGATATGGGGGACTAGAGGGTTCTGGTGTAGTTGGGTATTCTGATTCTGATTTGGCAGCTGACAGGGATGATCACAAGTCGATTGGAGCATATGCTTTCCTCCTGGGTGGAGGAGTGATCACATGGACATCAAGGAAGCAACATATGGTGTTGCTTTCACCCACAGAGGCCAAATACATGTCACTCTCATAAGCAGCCATGCAAAGGATGTGGCTCAGATCATTACTAAAAGAGATAGGCTTTGGTTTCACTTTCCCCCTTTTACTATATGGTGATAACAAGGGCTCTATCAACATTGCCACTAACCCTGTCATCATGCACAGTATGAAGCATATAGACATACACCATCACTATATCCAAGAATGTCTTTCCTCCAGTGCCATTGCAGTACAGCACCTTCCATCCTCTCTCATCACTGCTGATATCCTCACAAAGCCCCTCTCTCTTCCTCTATTTTCTGTGAGTGCAGGTATGAGCCAACTACAAGAAGCATGAGGAAGCAAGTGGTGAGAGCGTGGTATGTGGTGCGCACTAAGGCACAGAGTGGGGAAGCATGGTACAACATTGTATAATACCATGTAGCTACAGAAAGTGGGGGGTGTAGTATATGTAGTGTGCTCTGAACTGAGTTCAGGTGGAGTGTAAATGCAGGGTTGTAAGTGGGGGTGTAGTATGTGCTACACAAACATGGGTTGTAGTGGTGTAAGTGGGTCTAGAGTGTTCTAGAGCATGGTAGTGGTATAGTAAGTGGTTAGAACATGCATCAGTAAGGACGTAAAGAAGACATGTATAAGTAAGTAGAGCGAAGCTGAACAAGTACCATGGATATTTCCAACATTTTCTTCTCATCACTCTGGCCTTGGACTTATAGAGTGTGTGCCCAGCATGGGGGGGGGGTGTTGATGACTCTAGCTTAAGTAATGTCTTCCTTCCTTTTTCATCTCAGTACTGTACTCACACACACACATATGTACATATGTGTACACAAGTATTAGTGTACAAAGTCTCATGGTCCATGTGCTGTTAGACCTACTATAAGTAGTATACAATAGCATCCTACTACAATAAGAACTATTCAAAGTTCCCTTTCATGCATGGCCTGCCTTCATCAATTAGGACTTAGGGTTACTGTCTGGGACATTGTCTAGCAGTTGATTTCTTTGCTCTGCCCCTCATCATGTATTGGGGTTCACTTGTTGTTCTTGCATATTCTGCAATCATGATGATCCTTTTTGCTTTCTTGGCTCTGCTCCCTGAGCTCTACCTTCCATTGCCATTCCACCCTCCTCAATAGGAGCAGTCTGCCCTAGGCAACTGTCATGCTCGATCCCTCACACAAACAGCATGTTGATATTTTTCACTACTGACACATGTATGTTCCATTTGGCTACACCTCCTTTATGACACATATGTACTACACTACACAAACTCCTTGGACCACCTACCCTACATCTGAATACTTCTCACCCCACATGCATGTCCAGAATGATGTGCATTCCCCCCACTATGGTATTCATTGTATCTCTCATTCAAACTCCTCCCCAACCTTACCTATGCTTCACTATATAAATTGCACACCCCATGTTACAAACTCCTCAGATGGTTTACTTCTACATCTGAGTGAGTACTCCACTTCTCCTGCCCACTACACTATCTCACATCTACCCTGCAGTGTATCTAAACCACATTGCATCACCTTCTCTGTGCTTGCAAACACCATACTCTGCTGCAGTGATGCCACTGCCCATCACCCTCATAGCCATGAGCTTCTCATACACATTAACCTTTATATATATCATAGTTGCAATCATCTCCCATATCCTGCGCACACAGGTTATGGGCCCTGCCCAGCACACAGGAGCAAACACAACTTGCACCATCACTTACATCAGCATTGCTGTACTTGCACTCACATTCACACCCATTGCACTTGCCACTCCTCTACCAAAAACCACAATTCCACCTCTGGATGGATCTAGCAACTACAAAGCATGGTTGATTCTCGTCAAGAATGCCCTCCTCATCACAGGGATATGGAAGGTAGTTGTAACAGACAAACCTACACCACAATATGCAAAGATCACAGACACTGAAACATCTGTGTCCAGAGAAGTAAAAACAACTATACAATTTGACAAAACTGACATAACCAATGAAGCAGAGTGAGCTAAATGAGAAGATGATGACAACATTGCAACAGCATACATCATGCTATATGTTGGTACCACCCACTTGCACCTCCTCTCTGACACCAACTCAGCCTTGTGAAACTGGGATATACTAAATAATGAATTTGGAACACCAGGCACCATAGCAACGTTCACAAAGCTATGGGAACTACAAGCATTCAAGTTTAACACACACAGTTCCTTTATTGCACAAGTTGATGCACTTAAACTCACATGCATGCAATTAGCAGATTGCAGTCACATGATGAGTGACAATGACTTTGCTATAACTATGCTCACCACCCTACCAGATTCATGGTCAAATATGGTATCTGCCTTTGTTGCAAGCCAGGAGGACCTAGATTTAATCACCCCAGAAGACATGCGTGCCCACATCATCGATGAGGCCAACTGACTCTCCAGTAGTTCAAACTCCATCCTTTCTGTTGCACAGTGCATGACTTCACAATCAGCCTCAACCCACTCAGCCGCTCATCCTACAGAATTCACATCACATGGGAAACCCAAGACAAACAAGTATACCTGCACACTCTGCAGACCTGGAGGACATAGTGACAAATTTTGTTGGGTATTGCATCCAGAAAAGAAGAGGGATAGGAAAGGGAAAGAACCTGTTAAGTCTACAACTACTGTCACTGCTGCTGCCACTATTCCCACTCCATCTGTACCACCTCCCGATAAACCTGCAGGGTTGAATGTCATGGGATCTGGCCCCCATGCTTTGTTCTATTTTGATGTGTGAAATGTTTGGATGATGGACAGCAGCATGACTGATCATATCAGTCTGCACCCACAGGACTTCATTCCTGGCACTGTCATGCCAATAAGTGGACACATAAGACTAGGCAACAACACAACAATTCCCTACCTCAGAATTGGCGAAGTCAAGGGTACCACCACAATTCATAATCAACAACAGAACATCATGTTACAACAAGTACTATATGCACCAAATGCTAGTGGATGTTTCCTCTCTATTCCTCAACTTACTGCAAAGAAGCTATGGGTCACATATGATGACTTACTTTGCACCATATCAACCCACAATGATACCATCCTTGGTATAGGAACAAAGCAGGATGGCACATACTGGCTTAGTCTAAACATAACATCATCATCATGCCTAGCATCTCTATCCACCATTAAACCTTCATATGACATACAGCACAGCCAGTTTGCACACATGTCAAATACCATCTTGCTGAAACTCCAAGACAACACAGCAGTCTGTTTGACGTCAACACCAACAGTTCAGCAGCCAAGAACCCATGTGCAGGATGTGCAGCTGGAAAGTTATCATGCCACCCATTTCATTGGTCTTCCAAGTGAGGATCAAACCTGCTGGACCTCATACACATTGATCTTGTCAGCCCCATGAACACCATGTCCATGCAGGGTTCACTATACTTTGCCTCATTTATCAATGATCATTCAGGTGCCACTATTGCTTACCCCCTAAAATCAAAGGATGGACTATCTCGCACTCTTACAAGCTTCATTGCATGGTCACAAACACACATGGAATGAAAAATCAAAGTCCTATGCAGTGACCATGGCAGCAAATACATGAATGCTATGGTCCAAAACATCCTAGACCAGAATGGTACAGTACACCAACTCACAGTGCCATACTCTCCAGCACAAAACAGTCAAGCGGAAAGATGGAATCGAACCATCATTGACCAAAGCCTATCTCTTCTACACTATGCTCACATCTCCACAGGCTTCTGGGAGTTCACACTCCAAACTGCACTACACACCTACAACAGAACCCCACAATGCAGACATGATTGGGCTACACCACAACAAATATGGGACCTAGGGAAAGCCCCAGATGTATCATATCTATGAACATTCAGATGCCTTGCATACATCAAGACCCCCTCAGAACACTGCACAAAACTCGAACTGTGCATGGAACCCATGGTCTTTATAGGATATGAATCAAACTCTAAGGCCTGGCATTTTTGGAGTAGAACAAAACACCAAGTAGTGGTGTTGCATGATTGTTAGGAACCAATCTTCCTTTTTCTTTCTTTTCTCCTTCTTCTCTCTCCCTTCTCTCCCTTTCTGGGCAGACCCCTTGTAATACTGCTCATGTCCAGTCCTACACTGAACTGTACATGTATATGGGCACAACCCCATGGCAACAATACCTGGTGTGCTCCCTTATCTCCCCCTTCTTCTTACCCTTTCCATCTTGTACTGAATTCCTACTTAAAAGGTCATTACAATGTACAACAGGGATCATTCTTGACCTCCTGCAATCCCCCCAGTAACACTACTTGTTTGGAATCATATCCTGTTGTCTTTCTTGGAGTCTCATTTCCTCAGTCATAGGTGTTCAGCCACCATGCATGCTGAATCCTAACAGCAATGCTGTTTTCAATGAGTCCACATTCCCATTCAAACCCTTGCCTCCTACCACTCCAAATGCATCACCACCAACTTTGTTGCTAAATGCTCCAACTAACAACAGCAGCTCCAATTCAGAAGAAAACCAGACCAATGACTCTGACTCAGATGCAGAACAGGAAATAACACCCACTGTAGCTCCTGCAGCCCCAGCTGCTACCGGAACCACTCTCAACCCAACCACTGGGCTCCCTTCACCATCTCTACCACCACCTCCAGCTCCTATGCCTGCTTCACCACCACAAATGCATGGACCAGCATTGCCTGTGACTCTGCCATCTGTCACACCCCCTGTGCCCTCAAGAACATGTGCAACATGTTTCTTGGACCAAGCTCCTGCAATCATCGTTCCTCGCACTGGATACAATGCTGAAACAGGTCACAGTCATGCACACCAAGCAGCACTAGCCAGAGAACCCAAACCCATCTTCCAAATCCTAAGTCCAATGATGCCAGCACCACCACCTTCCTCTCTGACTGGCACTCCCTTTGCGGAGCCAGCTACTCCAACTCCCCCACCATGGTGTTCTACTCAAACAACACATCCACCTGCACATTATTGTGACAGTGTGTATGGCAAGTGCACATATACAAACATCCTTCAGGACTTGTCAGACAATGAAGACCATGCATTCACTATGCCCAGTGCTGGCCCATCACTCTCCACTCTACTTGCAATGGCCATGATCACTGGAGATCCACTCATGCTATGAGAGGCTTGAGCAACACCACATGCCACACACTGGGAAGAAGCATGTTGTCATGAGCTTGACATGCTGCACCACATGGGGACATGGTCTCTGGTCAACCTACTGCCTGGCCAAACCACCATCCCAAATAAGTGGGTCTTTAAGTTAATAAACGATGGCAGGTTCTGTGCCTGGCTGGTCACCAAGGGTTTCAAACAGGTGCCAGGTGTTGACTACAAGGAAGTATTCTCCCCCATCACATGCTTTGAATCACTGAGGTTCCTGTTCACCCTCACTGCCACACATGACTGGCACATTCACTCCATGGACATCAAAAGCATGTTTCTCAATGGCAAACTTGATGAGGAACTATACATGCAACAACCACAGGGTTTTGAACTCCCTGACCTTGCTGAGAAGGTCTGCCACCTACACAAATCCATCTATGGACTAAAGCAGGCAGCCCATGCTTGGAATGCAAAAATGGATGCCTCCCTCAAGTCACTGAGTCTTTTCTGCATCTCCTCTGATGGTGGCATATACATCAGGCATCAAACAGGATCTTTTCTTGCCCTCATACTATATGTTGATGACATCACCATGTTTGGCAGTGACCTCGTGGAGGTAATGGCACTCAAGCATGCCCTGGCCACCAAATTCGACATGATGGACCTGGGTGAAACAATGTCTTACCTCAGGCTTGAGGTAACATGAGACCAAGCTGCCTGCACATTACACCTGTGCCAATCATGCTACCTTGAAGATGTCATTGTGTGCTTTTGGATGGTGAATTGCAACATGACTCACACCCCACTGCCACCTTCCATTGCCCTGGTCCTGTTCAATGAGACAGCTGATGCCCCCACACAGACTGCATATCAACGTGTTGTGGGGAGCTTGATGTACACCACCATTGTCTCTCACCCCAACATTGCCTATGCAGTTAACTCACTGGCCTGCTATGCCATGAACCCATCCCCTGCTCATGTCACAGCTGCAAAGCATGTAGTGTGCTACCTGTCCAGCACCCTCCACCTAGCTCTCTCATACAACGGTGTGCATGGTCCTGTCATCACTGCACACTCTGACTTGGACTGGGCCTTGTCCCCTGCTGACCACTGCTCCACTGGCACTCATGTATTCTTCCTCTGTGGAGGGGTGATCTCATGGTCCTTGCAGTGCCAACATGTTGTCTCTCTCTCATTGACTGCTGCTGAGTACGTCACCTTATCCCAAGTGGTGGAACAAGCCATGTGGTATGACCACCTCTCGTCTGAGCTGGGGCTTCCCCTGCCTCTTCCCCTCACCATCTTTGGGGACAACAAGGGGTCCATCAACCTGGCTAACAACCCTGTCATCAGCAAGGGCTCAAAGCACATTGAACTCAAACATCACCACATCTGCAAATGCATTGTGCACAACCTCATCACTCTCATCTGCATCCCTTCCGCCTGATTGCCTGACCAAGTCACTCCTGTGTGTTGCGTTTGAGTCACACCATGCCACACTCAGCCTTGTTCCCACCGGCGTGCCAAATGCGGGAGGCTGTTGATATTTTTTGCTACTGACACACATATGTTCCATTTGGCTACATCTCCTTTATGACACATATGTACTACACTACACAAACTCCTTGAACCACCTACCCTACATCCAAATACTTCTCACCCCACATGCATGTCCAGAACAACACGCATTCCCCCCACTATAATATTCATTGTATCTCTCATTCAAGCTCCTCCCCAACCTTACCTACACTTCACTATATAAATTGCACACCCCATGTTACAAACTCCTCAGACGGTTTACTTCTATGTCTGAGTGAGTACTCCACTTCTCCTGCCCACTACACTATCTCACATCTACCCTGCAGCATATCTAAACCATGTTGCATCACCTTCTCTGTGCTTGCAAACACCATACTCTGCTGCAGTGATGCCACTGCCCATCACCCTCATAGCCATGAGCTTCTCATATGCATTAACCTTTATATATATCATAGTTGCAATCATCTCCCATATCCTGTGCACACACAGCATTCCCCATCGCATTGTGTTGTGTTCTCTATTGCATTGCAATACTTCTGCAAGGTCATTGTTGTGATTATCATGTCACATCCATGCCATATCTCCCTTTTGTCACCCTGTCACATCACATTATTGCATTTATTGCACTAAACTACCAACTTCTATAACTTTGGTGTCTACAGAATCTTACAACTTGCATCTCTCAGCAAACATTGTGGTTGTAGTTGTAGTTTCTGCCATCACAAGTCTACAGCACATCAGCATGCACTGGTATTGGATCTTGTGCATGCTGGCACACCCTTGCTGACAAGTTGAAGTATCACTATTGTTGGAATATTCACGGTATTTGTTCAGCTACGCTACAATTATTACTTACACGTCTTCTTTATGTCTTACTGACACACGTTCCACTTACCCACTTCTCACAACCACGTTGTCATGGAGCACTCTAGACCACTCCAGACCTACTTACCCCACGTTTGTGTAGCACGTACTACGCCCCCACATACAACCCCGCATTATAGCGCTGCCTGAATTCAGTGCAGTGCGCACTATATCTACTACACCCCCCACGTTCTGTTAATACACAGCATTATCTTACAATGTTGTACCACATTCTACCACTCTGCGCCATTGCGTGCACCACCACCTACTACGTCCCAACAATCTGCACCCTCCTCGCCACGTTTTTCCTAGCCTGCCCAAGCCTGCATTCACAACTATTGCTCTCAAACATCCTGCATGTCCCCAGAGCTTTGGGGCATTTCCTGTCTGTGAGCAAACTCAATGGTCTAGGTATTGCTATCACATATGAGCATGGGACCTGCACTATCTCCAAGGGCAGCAGGGTTTTTAGCCAGGGAAGTCTTTGTGATGGGACTTATTGGATCCACCTTCATGCTGTCCCTCAGCTCCACTCCATGTCATCTCCTTCCATTTGCCTGTGGCATGAGTGCCTTGGTCATCTCTCAGAAGCTGTGGTTCATCAGGTCTGCCCTGACCAGCTTGCTGGTTTCACTCCTCCCCCTGGTACCTCCCCCTCTGCTCCCTGCCCTGGCTGCCTCCTGGGGAAACTTCCTCAGTCATCATTCCAACTGTCATGTACATGTGCCACTGAAGTGCTCAGCCTCATCCATATGGACTTGGTCAGGCCTGTCAGCACAGCATCCCTTGGGTTGGGTAGTCTGTACTTCACCACCTTCCTCAATGAACACTCTGGCTTTGGTGTTGTCTACCCTCTCTGGTGGAAGGACCAGTTTCACACATTCTGGAGCACTACCTCATGCTGGTGTGTGACCAGCATGGCTGGTGGCCCTTGTCTGTTTGATCAGACTGTGGGGTGAGTATATCAATCAAATGGTTGCAACTCTTCTGGCAGATCATGGAATAACTCACCAATGTATGGTGCCTTATTCCCTACAGCAGAATGGGAGGGCTGAATGCTGGAACTGGACCATTCTGGATCAGGCTCCCTCCCTTCTCCATCATGCTAGTCTGTCTTCAGGATTCTGGGAATTTGTGGTATGCATGGCTGTCCACACATCCAATGTGTTGCCCATCAAGCACTTGGGATGGACTCCTCTCTCCACCTGGTCACCAGCTGCCTCACCTCCAGACACCCCCCACCCCCATGTCTTTGGGTGTTGTGCATGGATTAAGGTTCCTGACCATCAGCATTCAAAGCTCAACATGAGGCCCTGGCCACTCATGTTCACTGGATATGAGGCAGACATGAAAGGTTGGATGTTCTGGGATAAGGTATTGTGGCACACCATGGCCAGTTGGGATGCTTTCTTCAATGAACAAGTCTTCCCTGCTCTTGAGGCATCCTCCTCACCCACCATGTTGGACCTGTTCCCTCCAACCTCTGTCCCACCTGTCAACAATGATGATGGCAGTATGGGCACCTCCAGCAGTTCAGCAGATGATGACAGCAATGATGATGGAGACAATGGACCTGGGCTTCCACTGGCCCCTCCTGTGGAACCTGCTCCTGTTCCAGACATTCCTGCCATGGATGCCTGCATCAAGCCTCCACTGCCTCCCCCTGCTGTTGCCTCATCTCTGGTCCCTGTCACTCCTCTACATGCCACTGGTGCAGCTATTGTGCCTCCTTGGATTCATGCCAGAAGGACCACCCATGTCACAGACATTCCTGCACCTGATCCTCTGTGGTGGCACAGCACCTGCCTCTCTGTGTGAGCCTCACATTGTCATCATTGATGAAAATACTCCTGCCCTTTGCCACTCCCAGTGGATAGGTCATCATCCCACCCATTTTGCTGACAGCTCATACAGCCCTCATGCCTTCATGGACATCCTCAGCAAGGGGGGGTCTGACAGCAAAGACATCTTCATGATGCCTCAGAGTGGCTCCTCACTTTCCTCTATCCTTTCTCCTGGCACACAGCATGTGAAGGAGAAATCACCTCACTCAAGGGTCTTCACACCTGGGAACTCATGGACCTTCCTCCAGGGTGTAACCTGGTAGGCAATAAATGGGTGTTCAAACAGAAAGTAGATGGATGCTACAAAGCATGCCTTGTTGCATAAGGATATACACAACTACAAGGCATGGACTACACCGAAACCTTCTCACCTGTAGCATGCTTTGAATTACTCCACACCCTCCTTGCCATAGCCACTCTTGAAGACTGGGAGATTCACTCCATGGACATCAAAATGGCTTTACTCAATGGCAACCTCAATGAGGAGATCTACATGGATCAACCACATGGGTTCATCATCCTTGGTATGGAAGGGAAGGTCTGCTTTCTGTCCAAGGCAATCTACAGGCTGAAGCAAGCATCACAGCAGTGGCATCAGAAGATGCATTGCTCACTCCTTGGCCTCTCCTTCTCCTGCACCTTCTCTGACTTGGGGATCTACATCTCCACCTCCTCATCTAAGCCCCTCATCATAGTCCTATACATTGATGACATCATGATTCTAGGAGGCTCTCTTGAGGAAATAGAAGCATGCAAAGCAGCCCTTCAGTCTATCTTTCAAATGACAGACCTAGGGGAAACCAAGTCTTACTTGGGGCTTCATGTCACAAGGGATCACACTCAGTGTACCTTGGAGGTAGATCAGGAATCTTACATCAGTGATCTCCTTGATCATTTTCAGTTGACTGATTGCAACCCCATGACTACACCCTTGCTGCCTGATGCACATCCCACAAAGGCTGGTGATGACTACCCTGCATCCTCATCCCTTTGAATTGACTATCAACAGCTAATTGGATCACTCTTGTATGCTGCTATCATTTCCCATCCTGACATCTCCTTTGCTGTCATGAAACTGTAACAGTTTTTTTCCAACCCACTACCTCATCACTGATCCCTTGTGCATCATGTGCTATGCTACCTCAAAGGCACTATAGGCCCTCACATATGATATGGCAGGGGTTCAGATGCAGGGATCATTGGGTACTCAGACTCTGACTGGGCAGCAGATAGGGATGATCACAAGTCAGTTTGAGCATATGTTTTCCTGCTTGGCAGAGGAGCTGTCACCTGGACCTCACACAAACAACATACAGTGTCACTCTCCTCCACTGAAGCAGAGTACATGTCATTGTCTCAGGCTGCCACACAGGGGGTGTGGTTGTGGTCACTACTACAGGAGATAGGTTTCAGTCTCACATCTTCTCTCTTACTATACAGTGACAACAAAGGCTCTATTGACATTGCTTTAAACCCAGTTATTACTCATGGTAAAAAACACATTGACATCAGACACCATTACATTCACAAGTGTCTTTCCTCTGGTTCTATTGCTGTACAGTGTCTTCCTTCTTCCCTCATCACTGCAGACATTCTGACAAGACCTTTGTCTCATCCTCTTTTCTCTTCTCATCACTCTGGGCTTGGACTCATGTAGTGTGTTCCCAGTAAGGGGGGGTGTTGATGCATTTATAGCTGACTAAGCTCCACCTTCCTACTGCATCCTCTGCCTACATATGTACAAAGTACTGTACACACAGCTACACACTTTCTGCTGTTCATATGATAATGGTCCATGCACTACAATACTTACTATAAGTAGACAGCAGTAGTACTGTACAAAATAAGAACTATTCAAGTTCCACTCCCATGATGACCTGTGTTTATCAGTGTTGGCACATGAAGAGTGCTTGTATGTGGTACAAGCAGGTGGGGTGCTGCATCAAGTGTGCACATCAGTGCAAACACTGCAAGGTTGCAATTGCTAAGAGTGGCCTATTGGATGGTCTTAGGGAAGGTTAGTTATAACTACACCCCTGGTAACAAGGTAGTTGATATGCACTTGATAAGCATAGTAACCATTCCTGATGATGATGAAGAGTGGGATTAACAAGATGGTGATGAGGATGATACCACCAATGACTAATTGAGGATCCAGTGTGACATGTTTTGGATGTCTTAGCAACACTTAGGGTGACTTAGAGATCTTAGATTTAGTTCTTAAGAGTGAAGTGAGTTTGTAGCAAGTTTAGGTCAAGCACAGTAAAGAAGAATCCCTAGATTGTGAAGTTGACAAGACTGGGGTTTAAGACTGCCAGTCTTTCAACTACTTATACAAATCCAGAGTGCTAAAGATAGTACAAGTAAGTAATGTTCATGGGTCAACAATGATTGTGCAGCAATCAATGAAGTCACATGACCTAAGATGTGTCTGTCAATATAGTAAGTGGCTCAGCCACAAGCATGAAATGAATGAGGTAATCAAAGATAAACAAAGACAAGACAAGACAAGTCCTTGCTAATTGTATAGTAATAGTCCTTAGCAAGTAAATGTTATAATAAATAAATAAAGATAACAAAAAGGAAAGATAAATCTTTATAGTACTTGGAGCTAAGCTCACACTTAAGTATGTAAATACTTAAGTACTATAAAGAGAAAAGAAATGAGTCCTTATTAAGTAAAGTGGAGCTGAGCTCACACTTGTAGTAAGAATACTACACTTTACTAGTGAGTAAGATAAAAGAAAAAGAAAGAAAAAGAAAAAGAAAACCATTATGAGGTGCCAAAGCAAGTGCCTCATAACAGCAATACAACCACACTGGTCAGCAACAACAGGTAAGTATACACATGGCATCATGAATTGGGGAGTGCACTGATTGGCTTTTGTCAGACCTGTGGGCCATCACACCCCTATTCATGCCTGGCAGCAGTGATGCAGCAGAACCCAGTCACACTGTCATGTGTGGGCACACAGTCACCATGGGCACATTGCCAGAGGTGTGCACAGCTTTGACCCTCATGCTCCCAGGTCTATCCCTGTGGTGCATTGGCTATGACAGCAGCAGTGATGTTGTGGTGGTCTCAGACTGGGACACACTCCAGTGGCACCAGGTGCACCACCTGTGTGAGGCTGATGCTACTAGCAAGGTCACACAGTAGTCCTATGAGAAGAGAGGAGGAAAGGATGATAGTATTTGCAAGGACTAATGTGCTATGAAGTGGATATCCCAGAAGTACTAAGCTAAAGAACAAGTACACTATGAAGTACAGTATATATAGTAAATGCCTGTGCACACAGACTGTGTATGTCACTGTAGGGCAGGCATTTGAAGTATAGTAATGAGGATAGCATGATGTCATGCACAGCATGCATGAGAATGATCTATAAGTAATGTGCAGCATTGCACAGTCATTGTGAGAATATGTGTGATAAGATAAGATCTTCTGTAGATCTTGAGCAATAAGATTAAAAAAATTGTAAAATGAAAAGAAAAATAACATGTCCTGACAACCTGTCCTTGCAGAGACAGCAACTTGTGATTGACCAGTCACTGCTAGTGGTAGAGGCCAAGATTGAAGAAGTGCATCCACAGCTTGAGGCACTGGAGTGACAGAGTCTGGAGTGCAGTAAGGCACTGTAGAAAGCAGGCAGTGTGAAGGGCAAGGGAAAGGGAAGGGAGTAAAGGTCACTGCACACATGTATTTTTGGTTTGGTTTTGTACATTTATGAGCTGCTTGAAACCTGTAAAATAAAGCAAAAATGGTGAAAGCAAAGGAACATGCTAAGAGCGGCCTATTGGACAGTCTTAGGGAAGGTCTATATTGATACTCCTGGTAACTGGGGGTTGGACACGCATTTGATACACATAATAGAAGTTCCTGATGACAATGGAGATTGGGATCAACGAAACTGATATGAGGATAATTCCACCAATGACAATTTGAGGATCCAGAGTGACGAGGTGTAGGATATCTTAGTGACACTTTTAGTGTGACATTTAGAGATCTTAGACTTAGTTCTTAGTGAAGAAGCAGGCAGTAGCGAGTGTAGATCAAGCGCAGTATAGGAGAATCCCTAGATTGTGAAGTTGACAAGACTGGGGTTTAAGACCACCAGTCTGTCAACTATTTATACAAACTGGAGATCTAAGTATAGTAAAGTTTGCACAGTATTGCGCAGTATTGCACAGTAAGTAAACGATAATGTGCAGTAATGCGCAGTAAATACACATCCATGTGATATAAGTAGCTCAGCCACAAGTGCAAAATGAACATGAGTTAAACAAAGGTAAATAAGAGTGAGAAAAGGGAGTCCTTGCTAATTGTATAGTGATAGTCCTTAGCAAGTAAATGTTATAATAAATAAAGAAAGATAAAGAGAAAAAATGACAAGTCTTAATATAGTACCTGGAGCTATGCTCACACTTAAGTATGTAAATACTTAAGTACTATAAAAAGAGAAACTAAAAGATAAGTCCTTACTAAGTAAAGTGGAGCTAAGCTCACACTTGTAGTAATAATACTACACTTTACTTAATAAGTAAGATAAAGAAAAAACAAAAAGAAACAAAAAGAAACGTGTTACAAGGTGCCAAAGCAAGTGCCTCGTAACATCACCCCCTCTTCATGCGATGCGTCGCCTGCAACGCATGGTGGGGTCCCCTGACCCATTGCCCTC
>QLPN01006714.1:12200-23466 GCA_003314395.1 Albatrellus ellisii
CGCAACACCAGAGCAATGTCGTTCAATGACAATACGACACCCAACGCCTTGGGTCTCAAACCGTCTGAAGTAAAGGCTTTGAAAGAGCGCTCTGCCCAACCTCACGAGGAACTGATCGTCAAGGCCCTCAAAGAGCTGTATTCGTGCAGTCCCCAGGCAGTAGGGCCTTTCAAATATTCTGATGAACGTCCGGCCTCTTCCCCTTTTCCAGAGCACCTACGAGATCTACACTCGCGATGCTGTGTTCCATGACCTTGTCGGTATCGCAAAGGGTATTGACACTATCCGCTCTCAATAGGTTTGGTTTCAGACCTGACAATAGGTACTAACATTTCCTAGCCCTTCCCTCGTGCAGACATCTAAAAGTTTCGCATTCTTTCCAATCCGTCGTCGGTACCATCCTCGACCCTGCTTATCAATCAAGACGTTGCGTACTACCGCGATCCCGAGTCGTCTCCGCCGTTCAAAGTTGGTTTCCCGAATTCTACCCATTTTCTGACCCACACAAGACGTTTCTAGACCGTTAATTCACTTCTGAGCCTGTGCATGAACGACTCATACGAGATTACGAAACACTCGGAAGAGTGGAATCACAATCGGGAGACTACGTCCGATGACGGATTCTTTGGCATGCTGAACGAGCAGCGCAGAAAAATGATAGCTGCTTTCACTGATATGGTGGTGATGGGTAACAGGTAGCAAAAAAATTAGCATCGCATTTCGGACGCCTCGCAGTCAATTGGCCAAGCATGCCTATGTTACGTGTAAGGCTTCAATCGCGTTGGTGTTAATAAGATCCAAGGTTCTAATCCCATTAACACGGCTATCTTCAATGGCGGCTAAGAGTCTTGGCCAGAGCCACGTCAGGAAATGGCTTTACGGTCGTTCGTCGCTGCTTCCCTGTTTCCTTTGCTCTTTCGGTACTTTCACCTACCACATTCATCTACATGC
This sequence comes from Albatrellus ellisii, assembly GCA_003314395.1. NCBI lineage: Eukaryota > Fungi > Basidiomycota > Agaricomycetes > Russulales > Albatrellaceae > Albatrellus > Albatrellus ellisii. Next base: position 13,152 of record QLPN01006714.1, read on the forward strand.
CTTGCTTACTTGGACAAGCTAATCATGGTCAGTGGATGCAACGTGCGGCAATTTTACCCTTCAATCGAAAGTGACCAGCATATCATGACAAACAGTATGCGAAGAAGATGCGATCCAAACAGGAGAAGAAACAGCTTGTGACCGTTATCTGAGCACCAGAAACAGGAAGCGAATAGCACTAAGAGTCGAGACGATCAATCCCAATACCCTCTACACTGCTTGTATGTAGGTGGTGTGGATTCGTTGTAAGTCAGAACAGTGTTTAGCAAAGCATGCATCTGACGAAGAAAGCAAAACGAAAGAGGAAAACCACACATCATTAAATTATCGTCATTTGAAGTAAAAGATCAGATGGTGAACAGTCGCATATGCATAGATCTCCACAACTGCATTCGAGAACAAATGACGATCCGTATCAGGTACCTGCATAGATGGCGTGATAAGGAGTGCAAGTTATAACACGAATAGAGGTGAACGTTGAACTTGCCATTGGTTCTGATCAGGGTTGTCGGCGGGTGATTATCACAAGTCTCAAAATCCACCTTATACTTGAATCGTTCACGGATGCTCATCGGGTACTTGCAGGGATCGTCGGGGTCGATGTATCGGAAGTGGTCTTCGTCCATGTTCAGGCCTTTGTACTCCCCGCGGTCCCACAAGTATCTGCCCTCGCCTCTCAGCACGGTCACATTATTTCTCACGGTCCGCGAGCCTATGAACAACTGGAGCGATTGGGATGCATCCAACAGCTGCTTGGCGTATTCCTCGACCTTCATGTCTGAGCCTTGACCTTGACTCGGATCGTCATCAGACGCGACAGACAAGCCGCTCTCGGCGTCATCGTCGCTATCGTACCCATTGTCATATTTCTGGAGATGAAGGGGAGCCCATACCAACACCCGAAGCTCCTTGAAATACTCGGCCAATAAATTCATGATGTTTCTGTTCTCGCGTTTGCTCTGTAGCACATCGGTCGGCGTCAGCATACAATGCGTTCAGCAGAGACATGAGACATACAAAGTCACATTCATCGTAAAGCGCAAGATAAACGAGGCGAGGCGTATGCGGTGCAAAGGTTGCGAGTATTCGATACATTGAGAGACGATTCTCTTGCGCCTCTCTCCGGAGGGCTAGGCACTTCAGAGTGCTGCCCATCAACCTAATAGCATGGGCCGCTTCTGCTTCTGCCTGCCAACTCGTAGACCAGAAATCGACGCGGAGGTGTGTGATATTGCGGAAGGCGTTGTTCCGGAAGCTAATGATTGCGTGCGCGTTCAATTGGAGGATTCTGCAGTGCGCCAGCGCCCAGTCAGGTATTTCGTAGAGCTCGTCGGACTCGGAGTGTCCGCATAACCGAAGCTCGCGCAGGTCATGCTGGGAGATGATGAAGTTGACGAGAGGCTGGCACCAGGTGAAGGGAAGACGGGCCCTCTGGAGCTTGAGCGGAACATTGTTTAAGACTTCGAACGCCTTGTTGCTGATGGCCATATTGCTATTCGGTGCCGAGTTCTGAGCCGGATCGAAAAGAAAGAGTTCCTTAAGATTTACAAGGAGTCCAATGGCATTCATAACTATCATGGTGTCCTCCGGCGTGGCTGGGCGCCCGACATAACCACAAAAGCTCAGGCGCACAACCAGACATGCAAGATCATTAGGGCTTTCAGCGACCGTGCGGCAGAATAACAGAATCCTGCCTTCTGGGACTCTCGCTTTGCGGTAGATGAATTTCTGCACGTCACTCTTCCATGTGCGGGAGACAAGGCACAGCTGGGCAGGTGTCAACTCCTCGTGAAGTTGAAGACAGTCCCTGATTATCATCCGGTGGAGCTCTGGAGGAAGCTGCGGCACGGTCATGACAGGCCTGAAATGTGACTGTGTGGACAGTTCGCGTGCTGGAGATGAGAGGAGACTCGCAAGCGCACAAAATTGCGAGTAACAGATGTATGTAAGACTAACCTGACCATGATGGTTAGCGAAGAACGTAGGATGATGGTGGTTTCAAAAGACCAGAATTACTCACGGAAGGGGAAGAAAGTCAGGCTTGGGGTGATGTGAGAGGATGCGGGTAAGAGTTAGGGCTGAGGGGAGATGTGGGGGTGGGGCCGCCTTTATGAATGCTCGACGGCGAAGCCTGCGACGATGCGCCATATCCCAGGAGGATGACTAGCAACGCCAGATTAAATCTTAGTGTGTATCACAGTTAATTGTTTTCACGGTCCGCGATGGCTGCACGTGAACTCATTGGTTATGATCTATGTGGGACGCATCCCTCGTACTCTGAGGAGTGGATGTGATCCTCCTCGAAAACATGAAGAACCCAATCCTCATACCATACAGCAACGCCACAACCAGCCGTTTATCATATTACAACCCATCCCGCCGTGTACACACCATCGATGTCTCATCCTTTCATACTTATTTACTTCTGGCATGGCTTTCACCTTTCGCCAGTATATTCTACGTAAGCAAACCACAGTAGATAGATTCTTGTCAGACTTAATTATGTCTCGTATCTCCTGGCACGATAAATTTCAGTTACTTGAACCAAGCAAACGAAAGGTTCACGCGATGAGCCGGACTTGCAATTCGAGTCCTCTCACCCGGCCACTGGCCGACTCAACAAACAAATCGGAAATAGATGAGGAAATATAGTTGAGAGTTGGTTAACATTTGAGGGAGCTACGAAGCATGCACTTGAAGCCCTGTTTTTAACACGGGTCCCACGATAGTAGGTGGTACGGCTCAACAATATTAATATGAGACGGTTGGTGGTTAATCACGGGGCATCGGGGAAGCTTCTTCCATGGAGATCGTCATCATTGCCAGTAACTGTATTCGTACTTCGTAGCGCCCTGTTTGGTTCGCTTTTGGAAAAGTCAATCCTTCATTTGTATGGGTTTATCTAATGTCCAATAAGGTGCTGCTTGTATCTATCTGCCAGGTAATTCCAGCCCACGTTCACTTGGGGCTTGCTGTGGTCTAGCATTGATATTGACCAGATCGGCGGGAGGGTGTCAATGGGTTAGGTTGCGCTGTCATTTCGGACCGCAAGTGTAGCGACAAAGTATGGCGATGATGATAAAGACATGCTGTTGGGTTGACCGACAGAAACGAGCCAATATTGAACATGGCATCACTAATTCGCTCAACCGGCTGAGGTACGAAACGAGACCACTAAGGGATATGTGAAATCGGAGTCGATTGTTTTTAATCTCCGCTCTTCCACCTGCTCGGGTTATCACGGATCACTTATTCGTCGGGAACGAGACTTGCGTTTCGAGTTGGAATCAGACTCTCGGATGCTGCATCATCGCATTCTGCCTTCTCTCTTTTCCTACGCAAGATCACCTTTGAGATACAACAATACTTTGGCCATGTCGCGTCAGACTACCATAGACGCATCTCCCCCACCCGCACGGTGGATGAAGGAAACCCTTGATCCCACTGTATTCCAACGCGCCATCCCTGTCCTCGCTGCTCGCGTTCCTCCAGCAAAAACGTGCGAAATCTTGAAAGCCGAATCTATGAGACGGTAACCTTTCCGTGGGCTGATCATGGTGCTTGGGAAGATCACTAACAGGTCCTCCTTTGCACGTAGGTCTATCTTAAACCTGCCGAAAGTTCGCACCGTGATCGCCGATGCTAAGGACCCCGATGGTCACAGACTCGTGCTTTTGCGGGTTCAGCAAGAAGGTGAGTCCATGATGTGAGGATAATCATGCATCAGACCTGATGGTCAAGCAAGGTAGCTGATCTACCATCCGCCGCCAAGGAGTATCTGTCTGCACAAGGCGCACATCTTACAACATATACTCTCGATCTGCAGTATGACTATTGGACTGCTGGTAGGGGAGTATCGTCATCTGGTCGGATGGGTACTGACTGTTACTATTAGACGAGATTCTGCAGGCCATCCTCCCGGAGGAGCTTCTCGAGGAGTCCCCGACTGCCTTCACAATCACCGGTCATCTGGGTATGTACTCTCGCCCTTCAGTACTCTTGCTAGAAGCGAACTTGACATGCTGTAGCGCATCTGAATCTCAATAACGAGTATCTCCCTTATAAATACATTATCGGTCAAGTAATCCTCGATGTGTGTTCCAGAGATTTCCCGCTCTCTCCCGGCACACTAACCGAGTCAACAAGATAGAAAAACAAAAGACTCAGAACTGTCGTGAATAAGCTAGACTCCATCAACGCGCAGTTTCGCTTTTTCAAGATGGAATTGATTGCAGGCGAGCCCGATTATGTGGTAGAACATGTGCGTTGCCCAACCGTGCATATGATCTTCCGCTGACTTCTCGATAGCGTGAGTCAGACTGCAAATTTACGTTCGATTTTACGCAAGTCTATTGGAACTCGCGTTTACACACCGAGCATGAGCGCCTGGTGCAGCTGTTTCAACCAATGGATGTGGTGGCAGATGTCTTTGCCGGAGTAGGACCGTTCGCGATTCCGGCAGCTAAAAAAGGTTGCGGGGTTTTCGCGAATGACTTAAATCCCAACAGTTATAAATTCCTGTTGAAAAATAGTAAGGATAACGAGGTGAGGTCATGTTCACTGCTTTGCGTCGTGGTTAAACTTGACAGAGGTCTAGGTTGATGATCTACTGAGAGCATCTTGCGAGGATGGGCGAGAGTTCATCCAAGAGGTCGTCGCGAAAGCTTTCAACAATCCTCTACCTCCTTATATTGGACCGAAAGTTTTACGTTCTAAATTCAAGGAACTGAGAAGAAAGCAGGAACACGACCCGAGTTCGCCACCTGTGAAGACTGCACGCAGTCTGCCACCTCGTAATCGCATCGCCCATTTCGTCATGAATTTGCCAGGCTCTGCAATCACATTTCTCAGCGCTTTTCGCGGACTCTTGTCTCGTCAAGACCATCCTGACGAGCTGCAGACGGTGTACAATGAAATGCCGATGATTCATTGTCACTGTTTCACGCGAGAGCTGGACCCAGCAGCAGCTGAAACAGACATTCGTCAGGTCAGTCATTTACCGTGCGAACCAATAACAATCTGACTCTGTGATTAATGGTGTCTCTGCTTTCATTTGGGGAAACTTGTAGCGGGTTGAGGAGCAGCTCGGGACCGCGCTAACCGACAAGGACGCCGTGACCCTCCACCTTGTGCGTTCTGTCGCGCCGAACAAGTATATGTACTGCGTCAGTTTCCGGCTACCGCGCAGAGTAGCGTTTCACGTGATGTAAACGTGGCTATGAAGCAAATTGGCGCTAAATGCGTTGGTGGGGTAGTCACCTAACCAAAAAAATAGTCAATTCTGTTTAGGGCGTAGCAGAGGATTAGGTAATTGGCCACGAGGACCGCATGGCCGACTATTTTTAGTGCATATTTGGCGGCCTCGCTGCTCCCCCCACCACCATTTGTCCCTACTACAGCGAATCACTTGCTGCTCCTCCATAGAGTCTTAGACTGTCCAACCCTCTTTTTATCTGTCCCATAGAGCATCGACTTATAGAACTTTTTCCTGCTCAGCTTAATCTACTTGGCTATATCCCTTCCTCCTGTACAAGGCCCAGCCTCTTGTTGCACAGCCTCTTGCTGCACGGCCACTGGTCAAATACGCTGCGATAGCCTCGCGCATTTACCCTAATATCTCTATACCAGGCTGCTCTTTTCCTCTAGGCAACTTCCACCATGATTCCATTACCCCGCATATTCTCCACCATTCATGCTGATCCCAACGACGCAGACAGGTCCGCTGGTGCCGCGTCCCGTGCCCTTGCAACGGTGAAGAGTGCCGTTCGTGTCCAAGACAGCGAGCTCAAGCGATGGCGGCGGACGTTTGATAACTATGCTAAAAGTCTTGTTGGTGGCGAGAAGTGCGTGTTAAGTTTTCATGCTGTACATATTAAGTGAGATGAAGGGTTGTGTCCATCTCAATACTGACTTGCTATTCTATCTTCCTTGCGTCTGATGGACTTCATTATATCATGGCGTGCATGTCTGAAGATTTTTGGATCGCGACCAGTTCGTCAACGCCATCGCGCCGTCGGGAGACTTGACGCGAATCGGACGCGCACAGTTCGCTGTCCTATTCCGCGTCGCAGATAGTCTTAAACGTGGACGCGTCTCGTGGGACGATTTTACTGTATTCCAGACGATGCTTAAGCGACCGGATGCAGATTACTGGATTGCCTTCCAGTACTTTGATGTGTAAGCGTCTAATATGTCTTCCACCCCAGCCGCTTTTCATATATATGGGATCGGCTTCCAAACACGGACGATGTGGCTCAATGACAACAATAACGCGATTGCTTCCATAGTGATAGCTCTGGTGCCATCACGTTTGACGAGTTCAAGAACGTGTTCACGGCGAATATTGGATCTGATGCCATCCCATTTGACTTTGATTGGTATGTGATAGCACCTTATTGCCGTAGAACCAAGGGAAAGGACGCTTATCATCCACAGCGATTGGGTCAAGCTTTACCTTGGAAAGAGAAATGGGACACATGTCTTAGGCTGTGAGTTCAACTATGGTGCATTCGAGAGCCATCTGTTGATACCGTTCCACAGACAATGAGTTTACACAATTAATGAAAGGACTGCAAGGCGAGCGCTTACGACAGGCCTTCAAATACCTGGATGATAACGAAGATGGGTTCATTCGACCCGATCAATTCAAGCGGATCATCTTGGTAAGGGGAGATGTACACCAGGACTTCATCATCTTGAATACTGTGGGCAGGAAATTGCTGGGCACAAACTTTCAGACGCGGTCATTGGCCGTTTGCCGACTTTGTGCACTCTGAGTCCCGGCGGTCGTATATCCTATTCGGAAGTTATCGCATTCCATAATGTTATTAGAGGTGCGCAAAGTTGTTGCCTGTTCGTATTTTCGTGTACTGACAGTATGCATGTGAATGCAGAGATGGATATGGTCGAACGGTAAGAACCACTCAAATCATGTTAGGAGATAAAATGAATCGTCGTCTCTAGAGTCCTTCGGGAGGCCACAGAAAAGACGAAAGATGGTCGAATCGATCAGACTGACTTCCTGAACCACGCATCGTCGAGTTCTCGCTACTCACTTTTTACTCCAATGGAAGCCTCGATCATCTTCCACTTCGCTGGCAGGGGCGTTCCCAGCCAGCGTCTTGCACTTTTAGACTTTGCACAGCTACTCGACCCGCGCTGGAAGGCTCCTGGAGAACAGGATGTGAGCCCTGTCAGCAGCTGGAGCGCCACATCCGTTTTGGCCAATGTGGCAGAATCAACCTATAATTTCATGCAGGGCGGTGTGTATCTTTATTCCATTTCACCAGAGGACGCAAGCTGATTCGTTGAGTCCGCAGGGTTGGCGGGTGCATTTGGCGCGACCATCGTTTACCCTATAGATCTTGGTATGTCTTTATATGACCCAGAATTGTGGCAGACTGATTTCTCACGGGATTCTTTCAGTCAAGGCACGAGTTCCTTCGCTTCGCCATTTTGTGACGTCTAACAAATAGATTGGCGCCTTTTGAACATGCAGACTCGGTGGGTGCTTTTACCAGTCGTTGGTTGAACAATCTGTCCTTAAAATTTACAATAGGATGCAAAATCAGCGCAGTACTGTAGTTGGCCAGCTATTATACAAGAATAGTCTTGATTGTGTCAGAAAAGTTTTACATAATGAAGGGTTCTCAGGTTTCTATCGCGGGCTAGGTCCACAGCTCATCGTAAGCCTGGGAGTGCAGATACGTACGAGCCCATGCTGACTTTGATCTTGATAGGGTGTTGCGCCCGAGAAGGCCATCAAGCTCACTGTGAATGGTTTGATCCGTGGACGCGCCATGGATCCCGAAACTGGCAGGATCTCCCCATTCTGGGAAATTGTAGCCGGCGGAAGTGCGGGAGGCTGTCAAGTTGTGCGTCGTTTATCTGGTCCAGTTTCTCCCTCATGTGTGTGTTCCTGATTTATTGTAGGTATTCACCAACCCGTTGGAGATTGTGTGCGCTCCTCTCAGCTAAACCACTGTTTTGATTTGTTTACGATTAGTCTATAGTAAAATCCGCTTGCAGGTGCAAGGAGAAGCTGTCAAGGTTGAAGGCGCTATACCTAGGGGCGCAGTCCACATCGTCCGCCAGCTTGGACTGGTGGGTCTCTACAAGGGGGCAAGCGCCTGCCTGCTCCGCGATATACCATTTTCGGCCATCTACTTTCCAGCATACTCACATCTGAAGAAGGATGTTTTCCACGAAGGCTATCACGGAAAGCAGCTGTCATTCATGGAAACCTTGGCCTCCGCTGCAATAGCGTATGTGTTACCACCCGCATGACTTTTGATTGACACTTGATTGATCTCGCCTTTCCGATCATCAAAAGTGGCATGCCTGCGGCCTACCTCACTACGCCTGCAGGTACGGTGTGAAATGCACATCCCTATGGTTGTTTATTGATGGGTGCGTCAGATGTGGTCAAGACACGGCTGCAAGTGGAGGCACGGCAAGGCCAAACAATGTACAAAGGGCTTACCGACGCCTTCGTGAAAATCTGTATGTGAATCGTGTGTTAAACAAAAATCAACCGTCTTCATCCATCGCAACCAGATCGTGAAGAGGGGTTCCAAGCATTGTTTAAGGGCGGCCCTGCGCGCATCATTCGGAGCAGTCCACAGTTCGGCTTTACGCTTGTGGCGTATGAATATCTACACCGAGTGCGTCGCAACTCTTTGAAATGCTGATAGAAGACAGGAGGGCTGACGTACAGCTCTTTTACTTGTTGTGTCGTGCGCAGTTCCTGCCGGTAAGCATTTATTTCAATACGTGAAATGTCTGTTTGATTAACGTTTACCACCGAAGTATCCGTGGAAGGAACAATCTAAGGGAGTGGAAACGGCACTCACATCACGTGCTGAAGACATTGCACAGACTCGGGCACGGAATGCGCTCAAAATCCTGTTGGATGTACATGGAGACTTTGGCAGGCGATGAACGAGATGATCTGGAGCTTGGATCAGCCATCAAGCGGTGGGACAGTATATACTATATATATATATATAATGATTTCGCAACGGACATCATATTTGATCTTGATTGAAGGGCATTAAAAGTGGGGTCTGGAACGCATGGCAGGGACTAGCGTGCGAGATCAAGATGGAGTAGCCGAGAAAGGCAAGTCGAGTGGAATGGGCCAATGAGAAGCGAGAAAATTCGCATGATAATTGCTTGTGCTCACAGCGTACCACTGGTATCGTCTCTAAGGTAACCAACATGTCGCAGGAAAAAATCTTTAGCTGGTCGACGAGCCTGCTCAAAAGGGCTCCGATCGCCCCTACGCTTTCTCTACTATCTTTTTCTTTCGTTTTTCTTTTTTGCTTTTTTTTAGCGGTGCGTTTGATCTCATCCTCCATCCTTACTGACTGATGTCTCCATCTCCTTTCAGAGTGCTTGCGCTTTTGGCCAGGCTTTTCCGCGCCGCCAACATCACTACTGCTAGACAGTACTTGCCAGCGTAGATCGCTCCCCTTCCGTGCCACTCTTCGTCTTTATTTTCACCGCATCAGCTGGTCTTTCTTTTCGTTTTACGGCCAACCTACTTTCGGTTCATCATGAAGTCAATTGTTTTTTGCCTGTCGTTCATCAGCGCAGCAACCGCACAGATCGTCAATGGCATGACTATGGTCCCACTCGCGAGTGTGATGTCCTCTGCGTCATCCGCCGCTGCGAGCTCTTCTGCGGTCCCAAGTTCATCTACGGCCCCGAGCTCCTCTGCGACCCCGAGTCCCTCTGGCAGTGATGGTTACTCTTCCAGCCCGCAATACATGTCTAGCCCCGTATATCAGGCCCCTCCCTCCCAATATACCGCTCCCCCTGCGAGCATGCCTTACTCTTCGTTCATGTCCGGTGGATACAAGAGTATGGACTGTGGTTATGGCTACAGTAAGGCATATGACGGCTCATGCACGTCCCAGTCCTGGGTAAGCTGCCTCTCGTTGGAAGCCTTGAGCAGCTGGAATTTATTTGTTCAACAGTGGCAAACGCAAGGTTGTTATGCGACCACTATCATCAACAAGTATGTGTATCTTCTTGAATTATTCAGCGCAGTCATGTTCAGTGTGTGGGTACAAATTTTTAGCCAATATTGCTACCAGCAGCCGCCAATGACTGTCACACAGACCTCTGTAGTCACCCAGACCATGATGGACACCATGACGGTGACCAAAACCATGACAGATGTAACCCCACTTTTTGTCTCCAGAAGAACTAATCGTTCATTTCTGTTTAGACCATGACTGTCCCCACCACCGTCACGATGACTGATACCATGACAAGGTTCATGACAGACTTCCAGACGATGACTGAGGTC
>QLPN01006719.1:0-15633 GCA_003314395.1 Albatrellus ellisii
GTGGCCTTGTTACGCTTCCTCTTCTTCTGATTCTGCTTTACATCCCGAGGCGCCATATCCGCATCCGCAATTCGGGACTCGTCCCGCAATGCGCCAGAACCCGTTGCTCCGTGGGCTGTTTCTCCCCCCTCTCCTGCCTCCAGCTGCGATGCTGTGCCTCCTTGGCTCGGCGGATCTCGCAGCCCAAGCTGTACAAGAACCTTCATCTGCCTCTCCTGTGCCATGGCCAGATCGTTCCGATCCAGGTCTTCCTCGTCGTCAAGCTCCGCAAGCAGCGCCTCCTCATCCGTGTCGTCTGACATCAACGATTCCGAATGAATATCTACATCCGCGTCAGCCAGCCCGTCGGGCAGACGAACGAATGGCTGGTACATCTGGCGGTGTAATGAGGCCGGCAGCGCTTGTTCGACGTCCTCGGACCCGGCATCGGACTCATATTCTCTGTCAATGACATCCTTTGCATCGTCGAAACCAAACCGCTGCAACAACGTAGAGAAATGCATCTTCTTGTCGAACCGCGACGCGCCCATCTGTTCGAGTGCGTGCTCCACGTGCAGAGCATTAATCTAGGCGTGCCGAGTCAGAGAACATCAGTTGTTGAGCGACCAGCGACGTGCGTCTGCTGTGGGCTACTCACGCGCTTACCGCCAACGCGCCATGCCTTGGTGTGTCCCTTGAGCCTGCGGGCGGTCTCACGCGACACGATTGTGCGGTGGACCGCCTCAGTGACGAATGCGGTGACGTGTGCTTGGAAGAACGCTATGGTGCGGCCTGAAATCTGCGTATTCACATTGTTCAGATTGTCATTGATTTCAGCATATAACCTGAGAGAGAATAAGGCGACATGAGTCAGACTGGTCTAAAGTGGTCTTGAGTGCATCATTCACCGCATGAGCCGCCCTAGTGTAGCTAAGTGTAGAAGGTCCATACCTGTCTCACGCAGGTACTCCGCGTCCACGCCGGCGCCATTCAATGTGCGCATGATCTTGTAAAACCGTGTCTGTCCAGAGAAGTGGGTTCCCGTCTTGCGCTTGGTTCTTTCAAGGAGGGTCTCCTTCAAGGGCTCCTCTGCTGAAGACCCAGAAATTGTTGCAATGTCACCATCCAATTTGTGCTGTGTCGAGTCAGTCCTTTTTTTAGACTTGCGGCCAGGCTTGAGACGACCGATGGAGGCAGACGCCGTGCTGCCTGTCTGCTGTGCCCGTTTGCGACGCATATATAGTCGTTTTTGCAGCCGGCGGCGGGATATAGGAGTGAGGTCGACATCCATAGCTGGCGTCTCTGCGCAAACGGGGACCGCCCGCTTCTGTACAGCACCAGGGCCTGTCTTAGCTAGCATCAGGGCCAATGGGATAGAGGAGCTCAACGAGGATCGGGGCGAGGGAGGTGGCAGAGTCCGAAGGTGGCCTGCAGACTGATCACGGAGAACGGGGTCAATCATCTCATCGTCGATCGTGCTGCTGCCCACGCGTGCAAGGGGCGTCTCGGCGACATCCGCATCATCTACAGCTTCCTCATCTTCTATTTGCGCGTTTTCCACTTGTTTGACCTCCTCGCCATCTTCACAAGGCATACCTTCCTCGTGTCGCCTCGAGATGGCATCCAAAACGCGCAGCTTCAGGATATCCATGCTTGCGACAGCATCCTCCTGTGCCCAGCACCGCCGTTTCTCCGTGCTCCATGCCTCATACGCCTTGCGCCGCTCCGCCTGACCTGCGCGGTCGCGTTCCCCGCCTTTCCCCGACCCACGTTGGGCGCGCAGACGGCCGCGAAAGTCGCGCTCTTCCTGCTCGCGAGCGTAGCACAACTCGCTGTGTTCCAGCGCCGGCTCCGCTGTGATAAAGAGCGCTGCCTGTTCTTCTTCATGCGCCTCGAGCTGAAGTTCGGTCACCTCGAATGCAGCGGGCAATTTACCGCGTGCGAGGCGCGGCGTGCATGATGACGCAGTGCTGAGGAGCTCGATATACGTGCAGACGTCGACGGGGGTCTTGGTGCGCACCGCAGCAGCGATGAGGTCCGGGCGCAGACGGGAGTGTGCCGCGAGCGCGGAGAAAAACGCGCCTTTCTCTTTCGGCGTCCAATAGCCCGCAGGCGCATAAAACGAGTGTTCGAAGTCCTTGGGGGCGCCGGAGAGCTGCGTGCGCGTATCTTCAAGATGCTGCTGGAAGTGTGCAAGGTAGGCAGGATTTGGGGAGGGCCCCGGGTCGACTGGGCCCCGCTCTGGAGCATCCGAGTCGTCGTGGTCTGCGTCATCAGTCATTTTCCAGAGATTGTAAAAAGGCCTGTTGCAAAGCTTTAGTCTGGGGTAGAATGAAACAGAGCTTGAGGCGTCAGTCGAGGTGTAAGGTAGTGATTGAGAGAAACCTTACCGCCGTGTGCATACCCGAGGAGCGACGCTGTGGCACACTAGTCTTGTCGATTATGGGCTGAAGCGAGTGGGAGAGAGAACCGCCAAAGCAAACAAAGCTGCCCAACATACAGTCAGTTCCTGCAAAAGAACTGTGTAAAGGTCGAAAAACACAGGAAAATTCGAAAATCCCTACTAAGCACACCGGGCCGGCAATCAAGAAAGCGTCCGGAACACCTGACTTTGAATGCCTACCCATTGCTTTATTAGTTTGTAGCTGCCGCTATTGCCATCATGGCAGTTCGCACATCTGCCCGCCACGGCCCTCCTTCACTCTCACCCTCACCACATCCAAGGCCTGCCCTCACAGTAGAGGAATGGGAGGCAAAGGCGCCTCTAGGCGACATTGAGACAAAGAGTATCGCAGTCGTCCGCGCAGCCTGTGAGCGGCCCTTTCTGCCATTTGAGGTACGTGGTCTACATCTTGCATAAGAGACAAGACTGTTTATATTCTGTCCTAGTTCGCACCAGATGAGACAGGCTCATCTTCACGTCCATCAACACCGCTTCAACGAGGGAAGCCTGTCGCCAGTCCGTCTTCGACACCGTCTGCGTCTCGCATCCATCATCCACTGTTACCCGCGCAGCCTGTGCAGACCCCGCAGCAGTTCTACGACTGGTTCGCGCTCGTCGATCGCGCCGCCACGCACGGCCAAGAGGCGCACTTTCGTGCTCATCTTCTCGGTATCGCAGAGCACCTTGAGCTTTGTGATAACCTCGTCGCGCGTATAGAGGAGATTGACGAGGAGGTGACAGGGATGCTGGATGGGTGGAGGAGTGTCGAAGAAGGTGGGAAGAGCTTGCAGGAGGCGTGTCAAAGGCTGTTGGAGGAGCGCGTACGTGTTCTTTATGTCCCTCCGGTGCTTTGGGTCTACTGTAGTTGATGTGTTGGTCCCGGCATGACAGGATAGGCTTCTCGAGGTTCAGGAGGCCATTGGCACAAGACTGGATTACTTTCAGGAGCTCGAACATGCCACCCGGATGCTCAATCATCCTGGAGAATCTCTTGTCCTCCAGGCCGACTTCCTGTACATGGTGGAGCGCGTCGACATATGTATCGACTACCTCAAGGCACACGTACGTTCTAGAGTCATTGACAATCCACATACCGTGAGCAACAAGCATTTACCTCACATTTGCACCAGCGACACTTCAAGGAAGCAGAGGTGTATCTTTTACGGTTCCAGCAGTGTATGACTCGGGCCATGACACTTATTAAAATGTACTTCGTGGGCTCCCTGCGCGCATTGACGCAAGATGTTTCGCGGCGCCTCTCTGAAAAAGTTTCAATTATTTGTTTTATCCGCCAGCCTACCGTTGACCATCGGCGTCATTCACACAGGACGTTTCGTCTACGGCGCAGATGCACCTATTATACACCCGTTTTACCACGGTTTCCGCTCAACTCGCTCCGCTGCTCAGCGAGCTTGAGCGGCGCGCACGTTCACATCCAGAGGATCTCGCCGCATTGTTGACGGAATGCCACTCAGCCTACTTCAGCGCACGCAAGGGCCTTCTTGTCGGGCGGCTGATCGAAGAGATTCGTGGACTGGACCCAGGCCGTACCGAATTGGTTGAATTGGTCAGTTCGCATCACCGGCTCTCGGGGACAATCTAATGAGACCGACTGATACTTGTAGACACGCGCGGGCTGCAGCTACCTCAAGCAGCTATGTACGGACGAGTTTAACCTGTATCGATCGTTCTTCAATTCTGGGGAGCAGCAGCTCTAGTAAGTCTTGCGTCGAGTTCGTTGGGTGCCAATTGATTGCGTTTTCGTAGCCAGTATCTTGAAAATCTTTGTGACTATCTCTACGATGATCTTCGCCCGCGCATCTTGCACGAGCCGCGGCTGTCTGCACTGTGCGATGTATGCACCGTCCTGCAGGCGCTGATGGTGCTCGACCTACCCTCTCTCACTGACGAGCTCTCGTCAGACGACGAAGACGGTGAAGGCGAGCTAGTCATCGACCTAGAGAAGGCTCGCAATCGTCCCCGTCGACTTGGCTTAGGTAGGCTGCACATCAGCCAACTCCTGCAGATGGTGCTGCAGGACGCGCAGACCCGGCTGTTTTTCAAGGCGCAAGCGGTCATCCAGTCCGAGATCCGTAATTATGTTCCCAAGGCTGAGGATCTTGCATATCCAGACAAGCTCGTTGGTCAGCACGATTCCTTCATCGTTTCCGCCTCTTTTCTTGATCATCCGTGTAGCCGGTGACAGGCCCGCAGCTGGGCTCGAGACTCGGGAGAAAGAGAGCACCAGCCAGTTGTTTCAGCTTTCGAGCCTGGATAGGCGGGATACGTGGTATCCGACGCTCTCAAAGACGGTCTGGGTGCTTTCGCAGTTGCACGACTTCGTTCAGGTAGTCCACGCGATGTCATGAATAACCTGTCACTCATTCGCTCACGGAACATACTATAGCCTGCCATCTTTGAGGATCTTGCGCAGGAGGCGATCAACTTATGTCGACAGTCGCTATCGTCTGCTTCGGAGATGCTTAAAGCCCAGAACTCGCCGTTGAGCGTGTTGGACGGCCATCTGTTTCTCGTCCGGCACTTGTTGATACTCAAGGAGATGACCCGCAACCTCGACCTCGCACAGCGGGAGCCCGGCCGCAGCCACGGTGATCCCTATGGCGTAGCAGGTATGTTTTCTCCTTGTCGCATATACACTATGTCTTGATGCCCATGACCAGACACGCTTTCGTCGATGCTCTCGCGCTCGACGTCGCTTCTGCCCAACTCCCTATTCGCATCATTCGGCATGCCCCGAGGTGAGGACACGATCACGGATGCGAAGCATGGGATCGATGCGGAGTTGAAGCGGGCCTGCGAGGCTGTTATCGCTCACTGTGCCGAGCCCATCGTGGCGCCGCTGCGCACCTTCACCGACGCCGGCCCCAGCGCCTCTGCGGCAGCGGCGGAGCAAGTCGACAACGACTTTCGCGCAGCGTGCCAGCGCGACCTGCATGCGGCGGCTGCGCGGCTGCGTCTGTACCTCGCAGACCAGCGCACGGTCAACGTCCTCCTGCAGCACGTGCGCGAGCGCATCGAGAACGACTATGTCGTATTTCGAGACATGGTGTGGGGGAACGGCGTCGGTTCGTCGAGGGACGGCGTGCTCTCGAACGAGGGGCTCAGGGAGATGCTAAGAGAGGTGTGCGAGCAGCAGGGCGCCGGCTAGTGCCAAGATGGATATCGTGTGCTATAAGATGCTTGATGATGTCTGTTATCCCGGTTCACTTCTTGACACCATTTAAGAAAGCGGTGCCAGCGGTCAGCAACAAACTATGAAATGTACATAGATGCATTGTTGTGCCAAAATTGTGAGTAACCAGACGGTCTGAGGATGCTGTACATCGGTAAGTTACCGATATCGAACTGCCACATCGACCAGAAATGTGCGGTGCATTACCTCGACTGCTCTTTCTGACAGGGTCACTCTCATCGGTGTTGGATATGCATTCCTGCTGATCTTCTTGACTCTTGCGAGGCGACATCAGTCTTGTACGATAATGTGCTGAGCTTCACGACCGCTGAATTGAACGGGTCAACTTACCCTCCTTTAAGTGCATGTCCTATACAACTCTTGATCATACTGAATATCTATATGCTTGGGAGCCATGACCAATGGCAGGGTTATTGGTGATGTCCAAAGAACCTTTGTTATCTCCATGAAGTAAGGTGGGACCTGAACAATCAAATCCTATCTCCTCTAGAAGAGAGAGTAACCACTTTGCTTGAGCTGCTGCCTGTGAGAGGGTCATATATTCTGCCTCTGTGGAAGATAGGGAAACAACATGTTGCTTTTGAGATGTCCAGGTGATGGCACCACCTGCAAGGAAGGATGCATAGGCTCCTATGGACTTCCTATTGTCTGTCTGCCACCCAGTCTGAATCTGAATATCCAATAAGACCAGCTTGATAGGAGATGTCATATCACAAGTGATGGTGGATGGATCCTTTAAGATAGTGTAGCACATGTTTGGCAGCAGTGAGGTGCTCATCAGAGGGGTTGGATATGAACTGTGATAGTTTCATGACTGCAAAGCAGATGTTAGGGTGAGAGACAATGGTGGTATAGAGCAGGGAGCCAATGAGTTGCTGGAAGAGTGCTTTAGTGGTAGGTGATGAGGGTGCAGAGGATTTGGAGAGGATGATGGCAGGAAGTAGAGGAATAGCTGTGGCATTGCAGTCACTGAGCCCAAACTTGTCTAGCAGATCTGAAACATATGCTTCCTGGTCAATCTCCAGTATCTGGTTAGAGTGATCATGAGTGACATGGAGGCCAAGATAGGATGAGATCTTGCCTAGATCAGTCATCTGGAACAGTTTCTGAAGAGCTGCCTTGCAAGCTTCCACTTCAGCAAGTGACCCCCCCATGATGGTGATGTCATTGATGTAAAGGACTAGAATGAGTGTTGAGGAGGAAGTTGAGACATAGATGCCAGAGTCAGAGGAGGTGCAAGTGAAGTGGAGGTCAAGGAGTGCACCATGCATTTTGTGGTGCTAGTGATCAGTGAACAAACCTGGGTAGGGCAGTGAATGACACAAACACCATGGAGTAGAATGAGCAGGCATCAAGATGATTTTTTAGAAACTAGGGCTAATGCCTGACAGAGTAAGAGCAGAGGGCCAGGTGACCACATCTGAGTAGATGGAAAGATAGTGTACACAGACAGGGGGTACACAAGATAGAGGGAGACTGTGCAAGAGGGTACTGTCAGACTGTTGACATGACAGGGTATACTGACAATGACTAATGCTCTTATCCCTTCTTGTGCATATACTGGACATACATGCATACACATACACATACTCAGTTATACATTGTACTATACATACAATAGAGATGCTACATGGACAAATAAGAACTCTCTTAGTTCTCCTCTGCACATGGCCTGTTGTCAACACAGACAAGAGGGAAGAAGAGTGCACTGGAAAACTTACCTGCTAGAGTGCTGAGGTGGTATGACAGCAAGATGCAGTAGATATAGTAAGGGTGGGATGTAGTTAGAGAGGAGCCCAAACTGTGAAATACCAGTACAGTATGTGGCTGGTGATGAAGGAGATAAGATAAGATGAAAGTAAGACATACTTGAGATGTATTAGTGTGCTCAGTGTCATATAGTAGCAGAATAACAACAATGAGACACCTGTTTCAAACCATAGATGGCTTTGTTGAGGTGGAAAACCTTGCCTTCCTGACCAGGATGATTATATGCTGACTAAGTTACTCTTTCCTTTTGTTAAATGACAATAATGGGCTGTGTGGATGGCAACAAGGGCTACTCTAGACACCACATGAAGTGGGGGACTGAAGTCCGAAGTGAGCAACTAGAGAGATAAGAGAGAGTGTCATAAGTACAGTACCTGAAGTCTGAAGTGAGCAACTAGAGAGAGCTAGCTGTGCCACTGAGGACTCCTTTATACTATGCATAACTACAGAGTTAGAACCATAACAGTGTGCCACATGTATGTGTAAAGCAAGAAGCCAAATGCATGAGCATAAGTAAAGATATAAGTAAATGTAACACAAAGTCTGGAAATCTGAAGATAAGAAAGTTGATGAAGAACCTTATATAACAACACCTTTTCATCCTGCTACTGTACACACACACACTACTGTACATATACATACACACATTGAGTCCCTCTAGTCATACTGGTCCATGCACTACTATAGTTACTATGAGTAGTGTATACTATCTTTACATGACAAGAAGAACTCTCTGTGTTCTCCTCTCACACATGGCCTGTGCTCATCAACAAAGCCTTGCAGTTGGTCCATGTAAATCTCCTTATCTAAGTCACCATTGAAAAAAGCAGATTTAACATCCATGGAGTGGACTTCCCAATCTTCTAGTGCAGCAATGGTGAGTAGTGTGCAGAGAGATTCAAATCAAGTGATTGGTGAAAATGTTTCAGTGTAGTCTACCCCATATACTTGAGTAAATCCCTTGGCAACCAGGTGAGCTTTGAAGCATCCATAAGCCTTGTGCTTGAAGACCCATTTGTTAGTGACAATGTTGTGCCCAACTGGAGGGTCTACAAGGTCCCAGGTGTGGAGCTGGTGTAGAGATTTTAGTTCATCAAGGCAGGCAGTGTTCCATGAGTCTGTGTTGGGGCTTGTCAGCACTTGCTTGAGAGTTAGTGGGTCACATAACACAGTGTGGGAAAGCAGTGTGGAAAGTGACAAGCCACCAGTGTGAGGTGTGGAAAAGACATTGTTGTCATTGTTGTCAGTGTCAGGCTCCTCTGTGAGACTAGAATTGGGGCCCCCATCATGGAGAATGTCTGTAAAGCCTGTGGAGCCATAGGTGCTGGTGGCAAAGCATGCTAACCAACAAGTGTCCCAGCAGGGGTGAACAACAGGTATGTTGTCACTGAGGAGCATATGATGGGCCTGCTGCCAGCCAGATGAGAAGTGGGGAGACCCAAACCACCAGGGGGGCTCCACTGGCTCAACAGGAGGCACATGATGAATGCACTGCAACTGGTGGTGAGCAGGAGGAGCAGCTGATGCAGGGGTGTGAGGTGGAGTGATAGGCAAATCAGGCATTGGTGGGGGTGCCAAGGGCCCTTCCTCCAGCACAACAGGGCCAGAAGGAGGAGGAGGAGGAGGAGGAGGAGGAGGAGGAGCAACCAGAGGAGGCACAGAGTCATTGTTGCTGTCAGGATTATCATCAGGGTCAGCAGGCATGTCATGTAGTTGAGGTGGAGAATGTGGGAAGAGGTCAAATACAGTGGGTGCTGAAGCAGCATCAAGGGCAGGAAAGATGGTTTCATCAAAATTGGTGTTGTGACTAGGGACAACCCAATGCACAACTTTATCCCAGAACAGCCAGCCTTTTGACCCAGGCTCATACCCAACAAAGGTGAGTGGCCATGCACACATGTTGAGCTTGGTGCAAAGGTGATCAGGCATCTTGACCCAGGTGCAACACCCAAAGACATGGAGATGTGAGACATCAGGAGGTGAGGAGAGAGAGTTCTACACAGGGGTGGGGGAGTGCCAGGAGAGGCACCACATGGGAGAGAGATTGTAAGTGTGAACAGCAGTATGTACTGCATGTTCCCAGAAACCATGGCCAATGCTAAGAGCGGCCTATTGGACAGTCTTAGGGAAGGTCTAAAATGTTACTCCTGGTAACCAAGGTTTGGATATTGGCTTGATGAACGTAATAGAGGTTCTGGACGACGATGAAGAATGGGATTAACAATATAGTTACGAGGATGATTCCACCGATAACGATACGAGGATCCAGTTTGACTTTGGTGTAAGATGTCTAATGGAAGTTTTAGAGTTCTTAGACTTAGTTCTGAGAGAGAAGCGAGGTTGTTGCGAGCTTAGTTCAAGCGCAGTGTAAGGAGAATCCCTAGATTGCGAAGTTGACAAGACTGGGGTTTAAGACCACCAGTTTGTCAACTATTTATACCAAACTAGTGATCTAACTATAGCAAAGTTGTGCAGTAAAGCACAGTAATTAAACGAGAATGCGCAGTAAAGCGCAGTAAGTATGCGTCCATGTGATGATAGTGGCTCAGCCACAAGCGCATAATGAACTGGATGTAAACAAAAGTAAATAAGAGCGAGAAAAGGGAGTCCTTGCTAATTGTATAGTAATAGTCCTTAGCAAGTAAATGTTATAATAAATAAAGAAGGATAAAAGAGAAAAAGATAAGTCTAATATAGTACTTGGAGCTAAGCTCACACTTAAGTATGTAAATACTTAAGTACTATAAAAGAGAAAGGAAATGAGAGTCCTTACTAAGTAAAGTGGAGCTAAGCTCACACTTGTAGTAATAATACTACACTTTACTATAGTAAGTAAGATAAAAAAGAAAAAGAAGAAAAAAATGAAACACATTATGAGGTGCCAAAGCAAGTGCCTCATAACAGCCAAGGTCCATGTGATGCAAAATGGCAAGCACATGGTCAAGGACCATACAATTCCAGTGTGAGACCAGAGTCCACATTACTGCTGTTGTGGGACTGGGTGCACTCAACTTAAAGGATCAACCTAAAAGAAGAGGAAATCCAGCCATAACTAGCTGGGGTCTATTTGCTATACTAGCAAGCCCTATATACTATACAGAATGGCACACAGATTTGGCACAGTACACTAGGGCAGGACTATGTAAAATAAAGTGCAGTAAGCTATGGTACCATGCAACTACCTCATGGTATGACCTCATAGTCTAGAACAAAGGAATG
This sequence comes from Albatrellus ellisii, assembly GCA_003314395.1. NCBI lineage: Eukaryota > Fungi > Basidiomycota > Agaricomycetes > Russulales > Albatrellaceae > Albatrellus > Albatrellus ellisii. The sequence continues at coordinate 10,626 of QLPN01006719.1, forward strand.
TAAGTAGATAAGGATTAGATATGATCAGATAAGATAAAGAGATAAGATGATCATATCTAATCACAATCAAAGGAAAACAGAAAAGAAAAGTGAAAGAATAAAGAAGTATAATGCTCCATAAATGAAGCCTGACATCCAGCATTCTATGTGCCCATTCTGCTGAGGGGAGTACCAGATGGTCTGCTGATGTTCAATTCTTTTTTCAAGCAGGAAGTCCACAAGATGGGTGCCAATGTACTCCCCCCCTCAATTGGAGCACAATGTCTTCATGTGATGACCCTTTGAGGTTTCCATTCAGGCAGTGAAGTTCCATAATGCCAAGTCTGTTACAAGGCACTTGCTTTGGCACCTCATAATGGTTTTCTTTTCCTTTTTCTTTCTTTTTCTTGTTATCTTTCTTGCTAGTAAAGTGTAGTACTATTACTACAAGTGTGAGCTTAGCTCCACTTTACTTAGTAAGGACTCTTTTTCCTTTTTCTCTTCATAGTACTTAAGTATTTACATACTTAAGTGTGAGCTTAGCTCCAAGTACAATAAAGACTTATCTTTTTCCTTTTATCTTTATTTATTTATTGTAACATTTACTTGCTAAGGACTATTACTATACAATTAGCAAGGACTCATCTTTCTCATCTTTGTTTATCTTTGTTTACCTTTGGTTCATTTTGCACTTGTGGCTCAGTCACATTACTTGTACAATGGACACAACTTACTGCACACTCATCATTGATTGATGAACTTTACTATATTTAGGACTCTGGTTTTGTATAAGTAGTTAAAAGACTGGCAGTCTTAAACCCCAGTCTTGTCAACTTCACAATCTAGGGATTCTTCTATACTGTGCTTGACCTAAAGGCTTGCTACAAACTCACTTCACTCTAAGAACTAAGTCTAAGATCTCTAAGTCACTTTAAGCATCACTAAGACATCCTAAACTTGTCACTCTGGATCCTTGTTTAGTCATTGGCAGTATCATCCTCATCACTATCTTGTTGATCCCTCTCTTCATTGTCATCAGGAATGGTTACTATATTTATCAAGCACATATCAACTACCTTGTTACCAGGGGTACTATCATATCAGACCTTCCCTAAGACCATCCAATAGGCTGCTCTTAGCAAAGTCAAGTTGATCCTTCTGATGCAAGGGGTAGATGACATCAAAACCTGAATAGTCACTGAGGAAAGTGGTGAAGTACAGGTTACCACTGCCAATCAATGCAGAGCCAATAGGGCCAACCAGATTGGAGTGGACAAGGCCAAGCACACAGGAAGCACAGGACATCAACAACTGGAATGAGGTGCAGGGCATCTGTGAGGTGCATGCTTAGGCAGTGAGGTCACAAATGTAAGAGGAGGAGTAGGGGCGAAAGGATTGAGCCAATACTCCTAAGATGAGTCATGCTGGCAGGCAGATATCTCAGATGTATAAAGCTAAAGAACTATCTACTACAAGAGATTCCTATATATACTACAGGGATTGGTGCACAGACCATGTGCTGTCACTGTAGGGTAGGCATATGTAAATAAGATGTGCAACATCTGTGAGAAGTATCAGTAAGCAATGCACAGCATTGCACAGCATCAGTAAGTGTCTGTGGGAAATGTAGTCATATCTGTACAGTAATTGGCCTGATGACTAAGTAAGTATGAGTCATAGATAATTGTGATAAGATCTACTAGTGATCTTGATAAGATGAGATAGGATATCTCTAGTAGATCTTGAGCAATAAAGGTAAATGAAATTGTAAAATGAAAGGAAAAATAAGTATGTTCTGACAGCATCTTGCCCATGGCACAGCCAGAGCAAGCAGAGGGGGGACAAGAGGTGCCAGAGGTAGCAAAGCCTGATACCTGATTGGACCAGAGGTGAGTAACAACTTGCAGAGACAAGTGCACAAAGTGTTTGTGCCATACCTGCAATGAGGGAGCAGTGGTGGTAGCAAGCATCTGTGGAGAATCAAGGGTGACCCAATAGGTGTTATGAGGCACTTGCTTTGGCACCTTGTAACAGTTTTGTTTCATTTCTTTCTCTTTTTCTTTTTTCTGACTTACTAGTAGAGTGTAGTATTATTACTACAAGTGTGAGCTTAGCTCCACTTTACTTAGTAAGGACTCATTCTCTCTTTCTCTTTTATAGTACTTAAGTATTTACATACTTAAGTGTGAGCTTAGCTCCAAGTACTATATTAGACTTACCTTTTATCTTTTTATCTTTCTTTATTTATTATAACATTTACTTGCTAAGGACTATCATTATACAATTAGCAAGGACTTCTCCTTTTTGTTCTTATTTACCTTTGTTTACATCTTGTTCATTTCATGCTTGTGGCTAAAGTCACACTACTTACACAATGGATGCATCTTACTGTGCATTACTGTGCATTACTATGTATTGCTGCACAATACTGCACCTTACTGTGTAACTTTACTATACTTAGTACTCTTGTTTTGTATTAATAGGACAAGCCTGGTGGTCTCAAGACCCCAGTCCTGTCAACTTCACAATCTAGGGATTCTCCTATACAGCACTTGACCTAAGCTTGCCCTTCATCTTGCTTCACTCTAAAGAACTAAAGTCTAAGATCTCTAAGTCACTCTAAGCATCACTAAGACATCCTAAACTTGTCACTCTGGATCCTTGTTTAGTCATCAGTGGAATCATCCTCATCACTATCTCATTAATCCCTCTCTTCATTGTCATCAGGAACAGTTATTACATTTATCAAATGCACATCAACCACCTTGTTACCAGGGGTATTATTGCATCAGACCTTCCCTAAGACCATCCAATAGGCCACTCTTAGCACTTTGACAAGACTCCAAACTCCTCCTAACAACAACCACACTTCTAGGAAGTGTGTACCCTCACTACAAGTTCAAACCCAATTAATCCAACACCAACAACAAATCACCCACACCTGAAAAGAACTCAATCAACTATACCAAGAATGGCTAACATGTCATCCACTTCCTCCAAGGAACCCTGACTTAATAAGCCATCCAAGTTTTCTGGAACTGAATCCACCACCAAAGACTTTATCTGAAAAGTTAAACTCCATTTCTTTACCAATAATTTCAAAGACAATATGGATAAAATCACCTTTGCATTATCCTTTTGCAAAGAAGGAACATGTACATGCAGGCTTGGGCAGGCAATGAGCAACAATACAATTGATGTGGCAATAAGCAGCATGTCCCCAGGTGGGGAAAGAACAGATGACAAGCCTGCAGCAGTATAGTAAGACATGAGCACAGTAGGTGCCATGGTGCAATAGTGGGAGAAGCTGCAGGTGATGTGAGGAGAAGAATAAGATGGAGTGTGAGGCCAACACTTGTTGAAGCCAAACAACTGAAGAAAGCTAAAACAAAAGGACAATTGTGCTTCAACTAGTGGATATCCCAGATGATCTATTAGCATATAGTAATAGAGAAGAGAGAATGGTACTGTACCTAGCAGATATCCCAGATGATCAGAACTGGGAAATAAACTGCTAGGAGTCTTATGTATATATAGTACCCTAGAGCGTGCACAGACCATGCAGTACAGTATAGGGCCAGAGAACGAGAAAGTAAAGTAATGACATCATATCTAATAATAGAGGGGACGCGTCAGTGCTGACTGAGGCTCTGCAGCAACTGTGGGAGTGATTGGTGATATTCCGCAGCAGGTGTGAGAAGGATTGGTGAGCATGCGCAGTAGGTGTGAGAGAAAGAGTCATAGCTAAATATAGAATGGGCCAATCGAGGATCGGACAACATACGCATCATCGGCCAGTAAAGACGAAGGGAAAGAATGCATGACCATGGGAATTGTTTCAATAGATCAGGAGCAATTGTAAGATCTATGACAATAGGAACATAAGGAAATAGAGAAAAATGAAGAGAACAATAAAGGAAATAATAGCAGCCTGACAAATACCCCCTTCTTAAGGGAAGATGTCTCGACGAGCAAAGAATGGAGATGAACATGCATGGCAAATGTCTTCTTCTTCACCTTCCATAGGTTTGAAAGGAATGCCAGCAAAGAGTGATGGAGAAAGAGGAATGATGGAAGAAGACTTGGGTAATTCTTTTAAGTCTTCATAAGATTTGGGAGTAGTAATTCCATCATCATCTTCATCAGTGAGTTCATCTTCATCGTCAATAATACCAAAAGGTATTTCTTCATATCCTTCATCAAGAACTGGTGGAGTGGGAGTGGATGTTTCTTCATGAAGTCGTCGAGCATAATGTGGTTGAGCCATCATCTCAGGTGAATATTCCATTTGGTAAAGGGAATAAATGGCTACCGGATGTATTGCCTGAGGATGTTCTTTATGATACCTCTTGAGCATATCAGGAACATCTTCCATCAATACTGAAGCAGGTTCCCAAGAATTTTCCTCTGCAGGGTAGTCCTTCCATTTGACCAAATATTGAACTTTACCACGAGAGAGGTGACTATTGAGGATTTCTTTGACTTCATATTCTTCAACACCATTCTTGATGATAGGAGGAGGGGGAGGACGAATTTCTTGTTCAATGATAACGTCTTTGACATATGGACAAAGTTTGACAACATGGAAAACTGGATGAATCTTCATGGTCTTGGGGAGTTTTAGTCAATAGGCATTATTTGAAAGTACTTCAAGTACTTCATATGGGCTAAGACGTTTATGATCCAATTTCTTCATCAGTCTGCCTGTGTTGATATTAGTGGCTTCAAGCCAAACTTTATCTCCAATGGCATAAATGGGAGTTTTGCCTCTATGTTCATCATAAAACTTCTTCATATAATCTGCTGCTTTTCTCAATGACACCTCTGCTTCTTCTCTGATACGTTTGAGTCCTGCTACAAATTTGTCCACTGAATCAATCTTGGTAGACGTATGAGGTTCATGACCCATTCGTGGATCTTGTCCATAATTCAGCATGAATGGAGAATATTTTGTTGCTGAGTGGATGCAATTATTGTAAGCGAATTCTGCCATGGGTAACCAGCTTGCCCAATCGTTTTGTTGATGGTT
>QLPN01006720.1:0-11676 GCA_003314395.1 Albatrellus ellisii
TCTTCCACTATCGTGGTATGGCACCTACTGTGTCCATACCATCTTACCTTGCTGCAGGCTTGTCGTCTGTTCTTTCCCCACCTGGGGACATGCTGCTTATCACTACATCAATCATATTGTTGATTATTGCCTGCCCAAGCCGCACTTGCACTCACAGGTTATGGGCCCTGCCCAGCACATGGCAGGCAAATCCAACATCACTTACATCATCACCATCATCATCCTATTCACCAGTCTACAACTTGCTGATGCCATCTCTCTACCCAAAACCACCATACCAACCCTCAACAGCACATCTAACTACAAAATGTGGTCCACTCTAGTCAAAAATGCCTTGCTGATCACAGGAGTCTGGAAGGCAGTCATATCTGAAAAACCAACTCCCAGATACCAAAAGGTGACCAAGACAGAAACACTGCCAAACAGAGAAGTGAGAACCCACACTTGAGAAGACAAAGATGATGTCACCAATGAAATAGAATGAACACAATGGGATGAAAATGACAACTTAGCAACAGCCTTCATAGGCTTATATGTCAGTCCCCTTTGCCTTCACCTTATCTCAGATGAAAACACCACCTCACAAAACTGGTCCCTTCTCAAAGCTGAGTATGGAACTCCTGGGGCAGTAGCAACCTTCACAAAACTCTGAGAAATTCAAACATTTAAATTCAATGAACAATCTTCCTTCATAGCACAAATCAATGTGCTCAAGCTCACGTGAATCCAACTTGCTGACTGTGGTCACACTATCAGCAACAACAACTTCACCATTATCATGCTGACCACCTTGCCTGCCTCTTGGTCCAATGTAGTGTCTGCCTACATTGCATCAAATGACACCCTTGATGATGTGACCCCTGAAGATGTGCATGCACACATCATTGATGAGTCTGATCACCTTACAGGTGCTATGGGCTCCATCCTATCAGTTGCACAGTGTTCGTGTGGTTTCATGGCTTCAACCCCATCAACCTCACCATTCACATCCTCTTCCACACCCTCCAGCTTCACCTCTCACAGTAAGCCCAAGCTCAACCACTATACATGCACCAAGTGCAGTCCTGGGGGACATAGTGACAACTTTTGCTGGATATTGTATCCTGAAAAGAAGAAGGACAGGGGTCTCCACAATATTGCTAAGTTGACTACAACTATTGCTACCACTGTTGCTACTCCTACTCCACCCATGGTGCCACCTGATGTATCTCCAGGTTTGAATATGATGGGAGCCACCTCCTCAACTTTGTTCTACTATGACATGTGCAGAAAGTGGATGCTGGATAGTGGAGCAAGTGACCACATATCACCAAATCCTGCTGACTTTGTGCCTAACTCAGTCCTGGACTTATTCATCTCAGCAATAACACCACAATCCCATACCTTGGATATGGAATAGTGCAAGTGAGTACCATAGTAGATGGACAACATAAAACCATAACATTGTCAAAAGTACTCTACACCCCTGATGCAGCCAGACACTTCATCTCTATCTCACAACTTACTGACAAAAGTCTTGCTGTCTCATACATAGAAGACAAATGCAGAATCTCAACAATGGACTTAACCATATGAGCCATAGGCATGAAAGCACACAGCACATACTGGCTTGAACTATCCATCACATCGTCATCTCACCTCGCTTCCCTATCCACAGTAAAACCCTCATACACAGTGTGGCACAACCACCTCATGCATGCACCCCACACCATCCTGATGAAGCTCCAAGACACCACAACTGTCAAAGGCTTTGAGGTTAATGCCAATAGCACTGCAGTTGCTAGCCCCTGTGCCAGGTGCGCCTTCAGCAAGCTTTCACGTCACCCCTTCTCTTGATCATCAAAATGAGCCTTACAACCACTGGACTGGACCTGGTCCACACTGACCTCATTGGGCTGATGCAGACCAAATCAATACAAGGTTCTTTATATTTTGCTTCCTTCATAGACAATTTTTTGGGCAAAGCCATAGCCTTTCCACTCACTACCAAGGACACCTTTTCATGCACTCTCACTCTGTTCCTAGCCTGGTCACAAACACAAACAGAGCAGAAGTTGAAAGTCCTCCAAAGTGATCAAGGCAGGGAATACCTGAATGCAAGCATCAGGGACATACTGAGCCAAAATGGTATGGAACACAACCTCACTGTCCCTTACACCCCACAGCAAAACAGGTGTGCTGAACAATGGAACAGGACCATTGTCAATTCTGCACTCTCATTGCTGCACAATGCACACATATCCCAAGGATTCTGGGAGTTTGTGCTGCAAACCACAATACATGTATATAATAGAACACCCCAACACGCTCATGACTGGACTACCCCACAACAGTTATGGAACAATGGAACTGCCCTTGATGTCTCATACTTTTGTACCTTTGGATGCCTTGCCTACATAGGAACACCATCCAAATGCCACACAAAACTCAACCCACAAGCAGTTGCAGCAGTATTCATCAGCTATGAACTGGTTCTAAAGGCTGGAGATTCTGGGATCATTCGACACACCATGTCATCATCTCACATGATGTGGTATTTGACGAATTAACATTTCCCTTCTGACCACAGCCATTGCCCACTGGCCCAACACCTCCAGACTCACTCATCCAATCTCACATACCTACAGACAACACACAGTTGAACTTGGACTCAAATGACAAAAGCAATGACTCTGACTCCAATGATGAACTGGAATGCACACCATCCACAGCCCCTGCAGCCCCCACTGTTGCTGCAACTACAGGAATGCCTACAAATGACACTCCCACTCCAAACACACCACTGGTACCACCGCCAACACCTGCATCACCAATGTGAACACACAGACCTGTGCTGCCCATAACCCCTCCATCAATCACACCACCAGTACCCATGCACATGAGAGCCACATGTTTTTCAGATTGTGCCCCAGGTATCATCACTCCTCATACTGGATATGACATTGAGACAGGTTGTGGATGCACACACTATGCCATCTTTTCCAGTGGGCCAGAACCCATCTACACAGTACTAAGTCCTGTCATGCAAGCACCACTGCCCTCATCTCTGACCAGTACACCTGCCTTCATGGAACCAATCTCACCAACTCCTCCACCATGACAATCCATGCAGGCTATGAGACTGCCCACATGATATGGTGAAAGCATGTAGGGTGAATGCCCCTATGCTGAAATCCTATGAGATCCATCAGACAGCAAGGATGATGACCCTGCTGTGAGGCACATGCTAAGATAGTGAGGTCACAACTGAAGGAGAGGGGGATTGACAACAAGAGGAGACAATACACCTTAAGAATGGTCATGCTGTATAGCAGATATCTCAGATGTATAAAGCTAAAGAACTATCTACTACATGAGACTCCTTATATACTACAGAGATTGGTGCACAGACCATGTGCTGTCACTGTAGGGTAGGCATATGTAAGTAAGATGCACAGCATCTGTGAGAATTATCAGTAAGCAATGTGCAGCATTGCACTGCATCAGTAAGCATCTGTGGGAAACATAGTCATATCTGTACAGTAAGTGGCCTGATGACTAAATGAACATGAGTCATAGATAATTGTGATAAGATCTACTATTGATCGGATAAGATGAGATAAGATATCTTTAGTAGATCTTGAGCAATAAGGATGAAAGAAATCATAAAATGAAGAGAAAAATAAGTATGTTCTGACAAATACCCCCCTTCTTAGGGTGAGATGACCCTATGAGCAAAGGAAATTCCTGTAGAACTGAAACCTTTTTCACCTCATTGTGTATCATCTAAGGAAGTGACTTCTTCAACTTTAGCCAGAGATATGTGTTCTAGGATCAATTGAGTGATTTGGTCTTTGGTTTTGACAATAAAGTCAATGTCACCAAGATTGACAAGTAGAATCTTTACAGGTCCATGATAATCTGAATCGATAACTCCTGCTCCAATATGGATTGAGTTTTTGACAGCCAAACTGCTGCAAGGAGCAATACATCCATAGCAGTTGTCTGGTATAGCCAAGGAGATTTGAGTATCAACTAGTTTCTGACCATGTGCAGGAATAACAATTTCTTCTGTGCTATAAAGATCCAATCTGGCAGCGTGCTCTGATCCACGAGTGGGTAAGGTTGCTAAATTGGAAAGTCGTTTGATGGGAATGGAACAGTGTTGAATTGATCTGATAGCAGTGGGATGAATGATATGGAATTCTTTAACTAGCTTTGGTATGTCTTTGATCATAATACATGCTGGTTCCCAGGAATTTTCGTCTTCTGGGTAATTCTTCCATTTGATAAGATATTGAACATTCCCATGATATTTCCTGCTGTTTAAGATCTTTTCAACTTCATACTGTTCAACGTTATCCTTGATGATAGGTGGTGGGGGAATCTTTATGACTCGTTCTGGAATATCATTTGGAGAATATGGTAGTAATTTGACAATGTGAAAGACTGGATGGATTTTCATGGACTTGGGGAGTGCTAATTCATATGCATTGTTTGAAAGCACTTTGAAGATTGAATATGGGCCAAGTCTTTTATGATCTAATTTCCAAGTTGGTTGTCCTGTCTGGATATTGGATGTGTCTAACCAGACTTTATCTCCAATTTAATATTTAGGAGTCTTCCCTTTGTGTGCATCATAATATTGTTTCATATCATCAGCCACTTTCTTTAGTGCTGATTCTGCATCTTCCCTCATCCTCTTCAACCCTTCAACAAATTTTTCTACTGAATCGATAGTGGACATCTTGCCCAGTTTGAATCCCATTCATGGATTTTGTCCAGAGTTTAACATGAATGGAGAATATCTGGTTGAAGCATTGATCCTGTTATTGTAACAGAATTCTGCCATAGGCAACCAACTCATCCAGTCTGATTGTTGATGATCTACAAAAATATGGAGGTATTGTTCAATTTCTTGATTAATCTTTTCCATTTGTCCATCTGTTTGCGGATGATATGCAGTAGATAGAGCTGTTTTAATGCCCAATAATCAGTTTAACTCCTTCATCATTTTGGAAGCAATTTGGGGACCACAATCAGATAAAATCTTCTCAGGTAGTCCATGATGTTTCCAAATGTTGTCTCTGAACAATCTCACTATGCCTTCAGCAGTTATGTCTGATGTTGTTGCCATAGTGTGAATCATTTTGGAAAAATGATCGACGACCACTAGAATTGAATCATATCCCTGACTATCTGGTAGTTGTGTGATGAGATCAGTGGATATGATTTGCCAAGGATGCAATGGTATTTCATTTCAGGTCAATTCTCCTTGAGGTTTCTGGGTGATCATTTTTGTTCTTTGGCATATGTCACAACTTTTGACATACTTCCCAACATAAGCTGCCATTCCTTTCCACCAAAATGTTCTTGACACTATCTCCAGTGTCCTCCACTGTCCTGGATGTCCTGTAATTGGGGTATCATGACATTGTTTGATGACGTCTGCTCTACAACTATCTGGGACAAAGATTTTGTCTTTGTATGTGAGCAATCCTTTTTTGTTTTGTCCCCAACCAGCTATGGTAGCTGTTTTGCATTCATCTGCCAATAATTCTACCCACATCTTGACATCTCTGTCTTTCTCCTGTTCATCTGCTATCTTTTGAAGGAGTGGAATATTGTTTGTCATCACTGCTTGTACGTGATTTGGTTTGATGAAAAATTTGGGTTTAAGCAGTATGACGTTCTCATTATCATGTTCCACCCCCTCTTTATGGTCCACTCATCTCAAGAGATCAGGTTTGGCCAAACTCTTTCCCAGTCTGTGGGAAAGGTGAAAGTTGAACCTAGAAAGAAATAGAGACCATCAGGCCTGGCAATGGTTCAATTTCTGGGCACTCATAAAGTACTCTAGGTTTTTGTGATCCGTGAGGATCTTGACTGTACTATCTGTTCCTTCCAGATAGTGTTGCCATTGCTCCAATGCTCATATGACAGCTAGCATCTCCTTGTCGTAAATATCATAATTTCTCTCTGCAGGTGATAGTCCTTTGCTGATATATGCAACTGGATGCCATTTTTCATCATCTCTCATCTGCGATAATACTGCACCAGTAGCATACCCAGAACTATCTGCTTCTACAAGATATGGACGATGTGGTTCAGGAAAGACCAAAACAGGTTTTGAGCATAATGCTGTTTTAAGATTTTTGAAAGAGTCTTTTTGTTCCTGATCCCAATGCCATTTGCTATCTTTTTGTAGGAGAACATTCAGGGGTTTTGCTATGTTGGAGAATCCTTGAATAAAGCAACAGTAGAAATTGGTAAACCCTAAGGAGTGGACTTCAGTAACAGAAGTTGGAATGGGTCATTCAGCTATCCCTTGGACCTTGATAGGATCCATCATGATTTTATCAAAGGATATCTTGAGGTCAAGATAATCAATTTCTGTTTTCTCAAAATCACATTTTTCAGGTTTTAGATAAAGTTTGTTGTCACATAAGATTGCAAGGACTTCTTTGACTATGCAATGATGTTCTTCCATTGTTGCAGTGAAGATGAGGATGTCATCCATGTAGACTACTACTTTGCCCCTAGCGATGAGTTCTCTGAAGAGATGATTCATCATTGTTTGAAATGTTGTGGGGCTGTTAGTGAGTCCAAAGAACATAACAAGAGGTTCATATAGTCCTTTGTTTGTGATGAAGGCAGCTTTCCATTCATCTCCTTCTTTGATACAAACATTGTTATATCCCCATCTGATATTGAGTTTGGTGAAATATTTTGCCCCTTTGAGTTTATCTATCAATTCTGAGATGAGAGGTAGTGGATAAGAATTTTTGATAGTGATCTCATTGAGGTGTCGATAATCTTGGATGGGACGTAATTCACCCAACTTCTTTTTGATAAAGAAGAATGGAGAAGCCATGGATGATTTAGAAATACATATTTGTCCCAATCTTAGATTCTCTTCAACAAATTTCTCCAACTCTTGCTGTTCAACAAAGGATAGGTTATACACCTTTCCCATGTGCATTTTTGCTCCTGGCTTCAATTCAATGGCATGATCCCAAATTCATTTTGGAGGTAGTTCATCAAAAGATTCCTTTTCAAAAACAGATTTGAACCCATGATATGCTTTTGGGACAATATCTTCAAAGGACTTCTTTATCTTCTTCTTCTCTGCTTCAATTGCCAAATCTTGGGATATATTTTGAATTGCTGCATTTTTCTCATCATCTCCTATCATGATGCAGAGAATGTGATCTTCCTTCTGCACTTTGTCTTCATCATCATCATCAACTTCAACTGTTTTTGGTATTTCTTGTTTTAGCTTTTCCATCTTCTTCTTCTTCTTCTTCTTCTTCTTCTTCTTCTTCTTCTTCTTCTTCCATTCTTTCCTATCTTCAACAACTTGTACATGACACCTTTGTGGACATCTAGTAAACAAAATTGCTCCAGTATTCCAGTCGATTTCAGGGTTGTGGATTTTAAGCCAAGTTTCTCTGAGTATGAGATTGACTTTTCCTAGTCCTGTGACACAGAATGTTGTTTGTTCTGTGTGATTTTGGACTTTGATGATTAAATCCACAGTTTCTGTGATAGATCCTTGTTCATTTTTGGTTCCATTGATGTTATAGACTGGTATAGCGACAGGAAGTCTCTTTGTGTTTAGACGATTTGTTTTCACAAATTCCTTGTCTATATAACACATAGTCGCTCCTGAATCTAAGAGAGCTTCGATCATTACTGTTTGTCCATTCTCTGGTACTTTGATTTTGACTTTAACCATGGGTAGATCCATTTTGATTCCCATGATTATGTGCTTTTCTTTTTCTTGAGAGGGCATACTCTCAGATGTCTCTTTCTCTTCAGTCTTTTTCTCCAATGCAATGTGGTTAAATACTATTTCGTCAATAGGATCGCATACATTCATGTGATCAACAGTGCCATTGTCTGGAGTAAGTACTGAGAACATACATATTCTTGGACAGTCCAGCAACATCTACTGGCTGTCCTTTGCAAAACCCAAATTCTTCCTTCTCTCTCCTTCATTGAATATCATCTTCTTGAAATCTACTGTGCTCATCTGTCTGATTTCTTCATGGATTTCTCTGATGTTCTTCCTCTGTGGGCAGACATTTCCCCTATGCCCTTCTTTTTTGCAGTTGAAACATATCAGGGGTCTTCTTCTCTGCACTGCATCTACATCCATGGGCACTGTTGTGTTACTAGCCTTCTGTGTACCTGAATTTGGCTGATAGCTGGTTTGTTGTGTGTATCTAGGGGTCCATTGCAATGGTCCTCTAGATTGCATCAACTGGCAATATTCATGCATATGTCTGTCTGCTTGTTGTGCCATCTTGTGCCAGTCCAGGTATGTTGTGGGGAGTGGGTTGATATTATAGACTCAGTTTAATATGTCACAGTTCAACCCTCTCTTATAGCAGTTGATGAGCATGTGCTCATCATAGTGTGTTTTGGCTGCTAGGAGAAGGAAGTCCATGGTGTATTCTTCTGCAGTTTTCCCCATTTGTCAAAGTTTATGTAAGGCTTGTTGTGTGGTGTGTGCTTCATCTGGATCTCCAAAGTGTTCTCATATTTTTGTGTTGAATTTGACCCAATCTCAGAAGGGCATGGGGTATAGATGATTGAGGGGATTAGCATCATGGAGTCACTGTTTTGCGACTTGTAAGTTTTTCCATGCTTCTGCTGAGCCTCCTATCATATAGGAGAGGGTGTATGTAATTTGATCACTATCAGTCCACATTTTGTTTGCTGCAAATATCAAGAATAATTCTTGGACAAACAAGTCAAGTTTGTCTCACTTCCCCAAGAATGCTGTAGGTGCAGAAACTTTTACCCAGTGTTGGGCAAATACGTGGGCCAGTTGGACATTTGGTTGGCCAGAGGAATTGGTGGGAATAGTTTAGGGGGGGTATTGAAGGATAGGCCTGTTGCTGCATCATTGTTGTGATATCCTTCATATTTTTGGCTATGTCTGCCATTGTTGTCCCCAAACTGATTATTGCATTGCCTTGTTCCTTCTGTATGTGCTGCTGCTGCTTCATCTGATTGCTCATCATCTCCATTGCTTCCTCTACATCTAGGAGTCTGAGTCTCCTTGTTTCATCTGCTTCTCTTCTTTCCCTTTCTTGTTCTACTGAGGAGTCCTCTACCATTGGTGCTGGTTCCCTCATTTCCCAAGTGCTCGGCCCTGGTTGCATCATCATTCATTTCTAAAAATGAATGCCTGGGGGAATGAATTGTAATAGGGGCTGGTGCAGTCAAGGTAGTCTGGAAAGAAATGTTGTCACGTGACCTGCTCTTCGCTCCAACACCCATGCCCTGTACATAATTACCTCAGCATGGTCTGTACACCACAGTTACAGTACTTAAGGAACACTCTGGGACATTGATCACTAGTCAGTTTCCTAACCCCTCCAGCATCATGGATGTGCTTCTCACTCTCTATTACTGTTACTTCTGCACAATGATACTGCTTCTCTTTCTCCTTGGGCTGTTGCCCTCACTCTACCCACTGTTGCCCTTTGCTCCTCTTTAAGTAGAGTGACTTGGACCTAGCTGACCACCACACCATGCACTGCTGTGTTAACAAGAAATGCCATGGGAATTCCTCAGGGTGGTCATTGTAATAGGGATTATGAAGTTTGAAGAACCAGATCACCTGTTGTTGTCTGTAATTGTAGGCATTGGCATGGAAGCAGAGGAGAGCAATAGAAGTCAACTGACAAGTTGGTGGTGAAAGAGAGCTGAATCTAGTGTAGGATTTGCCAGATCTAGTTCTCTTTTCTGAGTGTAAGATGCATGGAATGATGAAAATAAGATTGTGCAAAGTGAAAACTCACTATTCCTTTTTCAAGGGAATAGGCCTTTCAACACAAAATGGAAGGTGGAGGTATGGAAGTATATACTAGTATGTAAGTGCTACTAGTACTACGAAAGAGATTCTGTTATAGTAAAAGGTATAGTACTCCTGGTCCAAATGTTTGTCAGGAGGTTCTGTGATGCCCCACTAAGTGGTAGACACCCTAGCACTGCTTGCTGAGGCAATATATGGCCTGGCACTGCAGCTGAACTACAAAGAACAGAGACCTAAATACAATACAATGCTCTCTTGAGCAAGGAGGGAGGGGAGTGATGATTTGAGAAGGAGGAAATGTGTGAAGTCGCTGAGGAGAGGAGCTTTATACAATTGTGAGGTGCACACTAAGACAGCAAGGTCACAACTGAAGGAGAGGGGGATTGATGACAAGAGGAGACAATACACCTTAAGAATGGTCATGCTGTATAGCAGATATCTCAGATGTATAAAGCTAAAGAACTATCCACTACATGAGACTCATTATATACTACAGAGATTGGCACACAGACCATGTGCTGTCACTGTAGGGTAGGCATATGTAAGTAAGATGCACAGCATCTGTGAGAATTATCAGTAAGCAATGTGCAGCATTGCACTGCATCAGTAAGTGTCTGTGGGAAACATAGTCATATCTGTACAGTAAGTGGCCCAATGACTAAATGAACATGAGTCATAGATAATCATGATAAGATCTACTAATGATCGGATAAGATGAGATAAGATATCTTTAGTAGATCTTGAGCAATAAGGATGAAAGAAATTGTAAAATGAAGAGAAAAATAAGTACATTCTGACAAAATAAGTACATTCTGACACCTGCCACATCTGGCTCACATCCCTCACTTTCAGCACTACTTGCAGCAGCTGTTATGTCCACTGACCCACTCTCACTGCAAGAAGCCCACATGTCACCCAATGCACTGGAATGGGAAAATGCATGCAAACATGAGCTGGACATGCTCAGTAGCATGGGAATGTGGACCCTCATCAACTTGCCACCCAGTCATACTGCAATACCAAACAAGTGGTTATTTAAACTCAAGAACAATGGGCAATACCACACATGGCTTGTTGCCAAGGGATTTAAACAAGTACATGGTGTCAATTACATGGATGTATTCTCCCCCATCACAAGATTTGAATCTCTCTGATTTCTATTTGCTCTCACTGCTGCCCATAACTGGCACATTCACTCCATGGATGTGAAAAGCACCTTCCTCAACAGTGACATTGAAGAAGAGCTCTACATGCAGCAGCCTGATGGCTTCAAACTTTTGGAATTTGTGGACAAGGTTTGCAAACTGCACAAATTGATATATGGCCTCAAACAAGCTGCATGACAATGGAATGCCGAAATGGATGAATCATTGGGCACCTTGTGTTATGAGGCACTTGCTTTGGCACCTCGTAATGCATTTCTCTTTTTTCTTTTTCTTTTTTATAACATTTACTTGCTAGTAAAGTGTAGTATTATTACTACAAGTGTGAGCTTAGCTCCACTTTACTTAGTAAGGACTTATCCTTTTCTTTTCTCTTTTATAGTACTTAAGTATTTACATACTTAAGTGTGAGCATAGCTCCAGGTACTATATTAGACTTATCTTTTCTCTCTTATCTTTCTTTTATTTATTATAACATTTACTTGCTAAGGACTATTACTATACAATTAGCAAGGACTCCATTTTCTTGCTCTTATTTATCTTTGTTTACACCATGTTCATCTCGCGCTTGTGGCGGAGCCACTTATATCACATGGACGTGTACTTACTGCGCCTTACTGCGCATTTTCGTTTACTTACTGTGCTTTACTGCGTAACTGTACTATAGTTAGATCACTAGTCTTGTATAAATAGTTGACAAACTGG
>QLPN01006728.1:5554-16297 GCA_003314395.1 Albatrellus ellisii
AGATAGAACAATCAAAGATGGCACAACAACAACAACAACAACAACAACAACAACAACAACAACAACAACAACAACACCAATTGGAAATGGGGAATGCATTGGTCAAGATAACCAAATCCTTGGCCAAAATAACATCGATGCTATCTGCCCCCCAAACCCAAATGCCACCTTTGACAAATATCTCTGGCCACACTGTCGCCCCCATGGGCCACGTATTTGCCCAACACCGGGTAAAAGTTTCATCTCCTACTCCATACTCGGGGAAGTGAGACAAACTTGATTCCTTTATACAAGAATTATTTCTTGTATTTGCAGCAAATAAAATGTGGATGGATAGTGACAGAATCACATATGCCCTATCATATATGATAGGAGGAAGCGCAGAAGCCTGGAGGAACCTAGTTGTAGCGAAACAACGATTACATGAAGTCCATCCAAATGACCCACTATATCCAGAACCTTTCACAAACTGGATGGACTTCAATATGAAATTACGAGCACAATTCGGGGATCCAGATGAAGCACAAACGGTGCAACAGCAGTTGCATAAATTATGACAAGGGGGAAAATCAGCAGAAGAATTCACCACAGAATTCCTCTTAATAGCAGCAAAGACGAAATACGACGAAGAAGCATTGATCGACTGCTACAAAAGAGGATTAAATGTGGACCTTCTCCAAAGAATCTACAACATAAACCCTCCCCCTTCCACGTACTTATCATGGCAGCAGATGGTGCAGAGTACGGATCGACATATGAGAGAGTTTAAGCAATTGGTTGCTGATAGGGGATCCTCAAGCTGGGGACCCAGATACAACTGCAATGCTAACACTCAAAATAATGTCGCTAATCCTTCTGCCAATCATAAAGCTAGCAATGAAACGGTACCCATGGACATAGACCATGCACAAAGACGCCGAGAAATCATTTGCTTCAACTGCAGGGAAAAGGGGCATATATCACGAGACTGTCCTCAGAAGAAGAAAGAAAAATTACGCACTATTCACGAGCAGATCAGAGGCATGTCCACGGAGGAATTTGCACAGATGTTGAATGACGAAGCGATTAAGAAAATCGCAAAGGAAGCAGGTTTTGGAAGGGATGAGTAGTAGATGTCACTACCTTGTCCAACCGATTTTCAGTACTTACTCCGGATGATGGCGCTGTTGACCACGCCAATGTATGTGATCCAATTGAAATATTTAATCACATTGAACCAGAGAAAAAGACTGAGAAGAAGACATCAGAGAGTATGCCCTCTCTAAAAAAGGAAAAGCACGTTGTCATGGGAATACAAACGGAATTACCCATGATAGAAATAGAAATCAAAAAACCAGACAGTGGACAAGTAATTACTATTCAAGCCTTGGTCGACTCGGGAGCAACAACTTGTTATGTAGACGAAGAATTTGTCAAAAACAATCGTCTTATTACAAAAAAACTCCCAATCACTATTCCAGTCTACAACGTCGATGGAACCAAAAACGAAAGAGGTTCTATCAAAGAGACCGTGGATCTCATAGTCAAAATACAAAACCACACAGAAAGAACCACATTCTGTGTTACAGGATTAGGAAAAGTCAACCTTATTCTTGGAGAAACATGGTTGAAAATCCACAATCCTGAAATAGACTGGGAAACAGGCAGAGTAAAATTCTCTAGATGTCCACGACGATGCCACGTCAGAATAGTAGCAGAACGAAAAGAACATAAACAAAAAAAAAGAGAAGAAGTTCCTGAATTGAAAGAAGTTGATGATGAAGACGAAGATACAATAGGAAAAGAAGACAAAGTACTATGTGTCATGATTGGAAATCCTGAAATGGAAGCGTCCATATCAAATATATCTCAGGATTTAGCGATAGAAGCAGAAAAACGAAAAATCAAAAAATCATTTGAAGATATAGTACCCAAGGCATACCATGAATTCAAATCTGTATTCGCAAAAGAATCATTTGACAAATTACCTCCCAAACATACCTGGGATCATGCCATCGAATTAAAACCAAATGTGAAAATGCACATGGGGAAAATCTACAATCTTTCGTTTACAGAACAAAAAGAATTGGAAAAGTTTATTGAAGAAAACTTGAAATCAGGATGAATCTGCTAAGAGCGGCCTAATGGACGATCTCAGGGAAGGTCTAATATGTTACTCCTGGTAACCAAGGTTTGAACGTTGGTTTGATGAACGTAATAGAGGTTCCGAATGACGATGAAGAGTGGGATTAACGATATAGTTATGAGGATGATTCCACCGATAACAATATGAAGATCCAGTTTGACTTAGTGTAAGATGTCTTGATAGCTTTTTAGAGTTCTTAGACTTAGTTAAGAAATAATGAAGCAAGTAGCCGATGAGCTTAGATCAAGCGCAAGTATCAGGAGATTCCCTAGATTGTGAAGTTGACAAGACTGGGGTTTAAGACCACCAGTTTGTCAACCTTTTATACTACACAGGGGATCTAAATATAGTAAAGTTGCACAGTAAAGCGCAGTAAGTAAACGAATATGCGCAGTAAAGTGCAGTAAGTACGCGTCCATGTGATATAAGTGGCTCAGCCACAAGCGCGTAGTGAACCAGGTGTAAACAAAGGTAAATAGAAGCGAGAAAAAGAGAGTCCTTGCTAATTGTATAGTAATAGTCCTTAGCAAGTAAATGTTATAATAAATAAAGAAAGATGAAGAGAAAAGATAAGTCTTTTATAGTACTTGGAGCTATGCTCACACTTAAGTATGTAAATACTTAAGTACTATAAAAGAGAAATGGAAATGATAAGTCCTTACTAAGTAAAGTGGAGCTAAGCTCACACTTGTAGTAATAATACTACCCTTTACTAGTAAGTAAAAAAGAAAAGAAAAAAGAGATAAGAAAAAGAAACTCGTTACGAGGTGCCAAAGCAAGTGCCTCGTAACAGAATCAGACCATCCAAATCACCAATGGCTTCCCCCTTCTTCTTTATCAAAAAGAAATCAGGGGAATTATGTCCAATTCAAGATTACAGATGCCTCAATGAGATTACAATCAAAAATTCTTACCCATTACCACTCATATCAGAATTGATTGATAAACTCAAAGGGGCTAAGTACTTCACAAAACTTGATATCAGATGGGGATATAACAATGTTCGTATCAAAGAAGGAGACGAATGGAAGGCTGCCTTCATTATGAACCAAGGATTATATGAACCCCTAGTGATGTTCTTCGGGCTTACCAATAGCCCCGCTACTTTTCAAACTATGATGAATCATCTCTTCAGAGAGTTGATAGCAAAAGGAAAAGTGGTAGTATACATGGACGACATCCTTATCTTCACAGTGACGATTGAAGAACATAGGATTATAGTGGAGGAAGTGTTGAAGATATTATGCAATAACAAACTATATCTTAAACTGGAGAAATGTGATTTCGAAAAGACAGAAATCGACTACCTTGGACTTAAAATCTCCTTTGACAAAATTATGATGGACCCTGTCAAAGTTCAAGGTATCACAGAATGGCCTACTCCCACCTGTCACAGAAGTCCATTCCTTTTTAGGATTCACCAATTTTTATCGCCGTTTTATCAGAGGATTCTCCAACATAGCCAAATCACTCAATTCCCTTCTACAAAAAGATACAAAATGGCACTGGGATTCAGAACAACAAGAGTCATTTGAAAATCTTAAAACAGCGTTATGTTCTAAACCTGTTTTAGTTTTCCCCGAACCCAATCGCCCTTACCTTGTAGAAGCCGACAGTTCAGGATATGCTACAGGAGCAGTCTTATCACAGATGAGAGAAGACGAGAAGTGGCACCCAGTGGTGTACATCAGTAAAGGACTATCACCTGCAGAGAGGAATTATGACATCTATGACAAAGAGATGTTAGCTGTTATATGCGCACTGGAACAATGGAGACACTATCTAGAAGGAACAGATAGTCCCATCCAGATCCTTACCGATCACAAAAACCTAGAGTACTTTATGAGTGCCCAGAAATTGAACCATCGCCAGGCTCAATGGTCTCTATTTCTTTCTAGGTTCAATATCCACCTTTCCCACAGACCGGGAAAGAGTTCAGCCAAACCAGATCTCCTCTCAAGACGAGTGGATCATAAAGAGGGGGTGGAACATGACAACGAGAATGTCATACTGCTAAAACCCGAATTTTTCAAAAGTAATCTGGTTGATAGCGCTTGCGCATCCCAAATTATAGACAAACACATCATAGCAGTCTTGGCAAACAATATTCCACTTCTTCAAAAGATCGCAGACGAACAGGAGAAAAACGGAGATGTCAAAATGTGGGCAGAACTATCAGCAGACGAATGCAAAACAGCTACCATAGCAGGATGGGGACAAAACAATAAAGGATTACTTATGTTCAAAGACAAAATCCTAGTCCCAGATAGTTGCAGAGCAGAAGTCGTCAAATATTGCCATGATACTCCCATTGCAGGACATCCAGGACAATGGAGGACACTAGAGCTAGTGTCAAGAACATTCTGGTGGAAGGGAATGGCAGCGTATGTCAGGAAATATGTCAAGAGTTGTGACATTTGTCAGAGAACAAAAACAATCACAAAGAAACCACAAGGTGAATTAACACCAAACGAAATACCATCAAATCCTTGGCAGATCATATCCACAGATCTCATTATGCAATTACCTGAAAGTCAAGGATATGATTTGATACTTGTGGTAGTCAACCGGTTCTCAAAAATGATACATATCATGGCAACAACATCTGACATAACAGCAGAAGGAGTAGCAAGGATGTTCAGAGATAACGTTTGGAAACATCATGGACTACCCGAAAAGATCATATCTGATCGAGGACCACAATTTGCTTCCAAAATGATGAAGGAGTTAAATCGACTGTTGGGCATCAAAACAGCATTGTCAATGGCCTATCATCCTCAAACTGATGGTCAAACAGAACGAATCAATCAAGAGATTGAACAATATCTCAGAATATTCGTTGATCATAGACAATCGGATTGGATGAATTGGTTACCAATGGCCAAATTTTGCTACAATAATAGAGTCAACGCTTCGACCAAATACTCTCCATTCATGATCAACTCCGGACAAAATCCTCGCATGGGTTTTGAATTGGGCAAGACGTCCACTATCGATTCAGTAGAAAATTTTGTGGAAGGAATGAAAAGGACAAGAGATGATGCAGAATCAGTGCTAAGGAAAGCGGCTGATGATATGAAGAAATATTATGACACTCATAGAGGAATCACACCCATCTATGCAATAGGGGATAAAGTTTGGTTAGACTCAACAAATATTCAAACAGGAAGACCGACAAAGAAATTGGATCATACATGACTTGGACCTTATCCAATCGAACAAATATTGTCAAACAATGCATACAAATTGACACTACCCAAGTCGATGAAAATTCATCCGGTCTTCCACGTTGCGAAATTATTACCTTACACACCAAATGAAATCCCAGAACGAATCATAAAAACTCCACCCTCTCCAATCATCAAAGATGGTATCGAACAATACAAAGTTGAAACAATCTTGAATAGTAGGAAAAGTAGGGGAAAAATTCAATATCTTATCAAATGGAAGAACTACCCAGAAGACGAAAATTCCTGGGAACCAGCTACAAACATTCTCAAAGACGTACCCAAGCTGATCAAAGAATTCCATTTAAAATATCCCCTTGCCATACGAACTATTCAGAAATGTTCAATACCAGTCAAACGACTATCAGACTCAGCCAAATTACCCACACGAGGATCAGAACACGCCACCGGATTAGATCTCTACAGTGCTGAAGAAATCATTATTCCCTCAAATAGTCAAAAATTGGTTGACACCCAAATCGCCTTAGCTATACCAGATCATTGTTATGGCCGTATTGTGCCTCGCAGTGGTTTGGCTGTTAAGGATTCTATCCATATCAGTGCGGGTGTCATCGATTCAGATTATAGGGGAATTTTGAAGATACTTATCGTCAATCTTGGCACTGAAGATTTCAAAATCAATACTGGCGATCGTATTGCTCAACTGATTCTCGAACATATCTCTATCGCTGATGTTCTTGAAGTCAAATCATTGGATGATACTAGTCGAGGAGAACAAGGATTTGGTTCTACAGGAATTGCATATGCTCGTCGAGTCGTCTCGCCCTAAAAGAGGGGGTATTTGTCAGGACGCATTTATTTTTCTCTCAATTCTACAATTTCTTTTATCCTTATCGCTCAAGATCTACACAAGATATCTTATTAGATTATGTAGATCTTGTTGCGATTATATATGACTCATTTCCATTTGGTCATCGGTCTGATTACTATACGTATATGACACATATTCCCACAGTCGCTTACAGAGCTTCCCACAGATGCTGCGCATCCTTACTGATGCTGTGCAAGTTGCTTATTGATCGTTCACAGGAATGCTGCGCATTCCTTTATGATACGCCTGCCCTACAGTACATACATGGTCTGTGCGCAGTTCTCTTTAGTATATATACTTCAGCTGTATCGTACTTACTCTTCAGCTGAATACATCTGGGATATCCATTTGCTTAAGCGTGATCTCATTCCTTTGTTAGCTCTTCCCTTTTCCTTTACATTGTGTGACCTTGCTGGCAAACGTCGGCCTCACAATGACATGACCATCAAGAATAGTTATCCTCTTCCTCTCATTTCGGAATTCATTGATCGACTTCGTGGAGCACGGTACTTCACCAAGATGGATGTCCGTTGGGGCTATAATAATGTTAGAATCAAAGATGGTGATGAATGGAAAGTGGCCTTTGTCACTAACAAGGGTTTGTTCGAACCTTTGGTTATGTTCTTTGGCCTATGCAACAGTCCTGCCACTTTCCAAACGATGATGAACCACTTGTTCCGTGGTCTTATCTCTCGAGGAGTTGTGGTGGTCTATATGGACGACATCTTGATCTTCACAGCAACGTTGGAAGAACATCACAAGGTTACACAGGAAGTCCTTCAAATACTCGCAGAAAACAAGCTTTATCTCAAACCAGAGAAATGCAAATTTGAACAAACGTCTATCGACTTCCTCGGTCTAAAAATTTCTTTCAACAACATTGCAATGGATCCAGTCAAGGTACAGGGTATCAAAGACTGGCTGATCCCACAGAACCTTCATGATGTCCGTTCATTTTTGGGTTTCTGCAATTTCTATTGCCATTTTATTCTTGGGTTCTCCAATATTGCTAAAACTTTGAATGAACTTATGCAGAAGGATGTCAAGTGGCATTGGGGTGATGAACAGCAATTGGCATTCACTTGTTTACAAGATGCTGTGTGTTCTGAACCAGTTTTAGTGTTTCCAGATGAGCAGTATCCGTTCAGAGTTGAAGCGGATAGTTCTGGTTATGCTACTGGTGCAGTCCTTTCACAGCTTCAACAGGATAACAAGTGGCACCCTGTTGCTTACCTCAGTAAGGGTTTGTCTCCTGCTGAGCATAACTACGACATATACGACAAGGAGATGTTGGCTGTCATCTGTGCTCTAGAAGCATGGCGTCACTACCTTGAAGGTTCCATCCACCCTGTTCAGGTCATCACTGACCACAAAAATCTGGAATACTTCATGACAGCCCAGAAACTCAACCATCGTCAAGCTCACTGGTCTCTCTATTTGTCTCACTTCCAGATCGACATGGTTCACAAACCAGGGTCTACCAATGTTCACCCTGATCTCCTCTTGAGACGTTCGGACCATAAGAAGGGGGTAGAAGATGACAACAAGAATGTCATCTTGCTCAAACTGGAATTTTTCAAACACAAGATTTCCCTTGCAGCTCTCAGCCCTCCTATCTTGAAGAAAATTATAGAAGCACAAAAGGAAGATCATGACTACAAAGTTTGGGACAAGTTGGATGCAGACTTGAGGAAAACTGCAATGTTCACATGATGGAGTGAAGATGAAAAGAAAACGCTTTTCTATGATGGGAAACTTTATGTCCCAGAAACAATGCACGCCGAATTGATGAAGACCTGCCATGATTCACCCCTCGCAGGACATCCAGGTTACAAGAAAACCCTAGAAATGGTTCGATGACATTTCTGGTTCCCAAATATGGTGTCTTATGTGGAAAAATATGTCAAAGGATGCGACTTATCTTATGCCAAAGGACAAAAACTTTCCCTACAAAACCACAAGGAGAGTTTACACCAAACAAAATTCCATCATGTCCATGGCAAATTATTTCCACAGATCTCATCGTCAAATTGCCTGAAAGCCAAGGCAATGATTCCATTCTCATGGTCGTGGATCGTTTCACCAAAATGATTCATGCTATTCCCACCACCGAAACAATTACAGCAGAAGGAGTGGCACACCTTATGAGAGATCATGTTTGGAAACATCATGGTCTCCCAGAAAAGGTGTTATCAGACAGAGGACCTCAATTTGCCTCACAAGTCATGCACGAATTGAATTGTTTATTGGGGATTCAAACAGCTACGTCTACAGCTTATCATCCTCAAACAGATGGACAAACAGAGCAGATTAATCAAGAAATCGAACAATATTTCCGCATTTTCATAAATCATTGACAAAACGATTGGGCAAGCTGGTTACCCAT
Organism: Albatrellus ellisii; assembly: GCA_003314395.1. Classification (NCBI taxonomy): domain Eukaryota; kingdom Fungi; phylum Basidiomycota; class Agaricomycetes; order Russulales; family Albatrellaceae; genus Albatrellus; species Albatrellus ellisii. The sequence continues at coordinate 14,125 of QLPN01006728.1, forward strand.
GGCAGAATTTGCTTACAACAATCGAGTCCATTCAGCAACAAAATATTCCCCATTCATGCTGAATTATGGACAAGATCCATGAATGGGTCATGAACCTTGTACGTCTACCAAGATTGATTCAGTGGACAAGTTTGTAGCAGGGCTCAAATGCATCAGAGAAGAAGCAGAAGTGTCGTTGAAGAAAGCAGCAGATGATATGAAAAAGTTTTACGATGAACATTGAGGCAAAACTCCCATCTATACCATTGGAGATAAAGTGTGGCTTGAAGCCACTAATATCGACACAGGTAGACCTATGAAGAAATTGGATCACAAACGTCTTGGGCCATATGAAGTACTTGAAGTACTTTCAAACAATGCATATCGTCTCAAATTACCCAAGACAATGAAAATTCATCCAGTCTTCCATGTTGTCAAACTTCGTCCTTTCATCAAAGACGTCATCATCGAACAAGAAATTCGCCCTCCCCCTCCTCCTATCATCAAGAATGGTGTTGAAGAATATGAAGTCAAAGAAATTCTCAATAGTCATCTCTCTCGTGGAAAAGTTCAATATCTGGTCAAATGGAAGGACTACTCTGCAGAGGAAAATTCTTGGGAACCTGCTTCAGTATTGATGGAAGATGTTCCTGATATGCTCAAGAGGTACCATAAAGAACATCCTCAAGCAATACATTCAGTAGCCATTTATTCCCTTTACCAGATGGAATATTCACCAGAGATGATGGCTCAACCACATTATGCTCGACGACTTCATGGAGAAATACCTACACCCTCTCCACTGGTTCTTGATGAAGGATATGAGGAAATACCTTTTGGTGTCATTGACGATGAAGATGAATTCACAGATGAAGACGATGATGGAGTTATTACTCCTAAATCATATGAAGACTTGAAAGAATTACCCAAGTCATCCTCCATCATCCCTTTATCCCCATCACTCTTTGCTGGCATCCCTTTCAAATCTATGGAAGGTGAAGAAGTAGATATTTGCTATGCATGTTCATCTCCATTCTTTGCTCATCGAGACGTCTCACCTTAAGAAGGGGGTATTTGTCAGGCCGCTATTGTTTTCCCTATTTTTCTCTTCATTTTTCTCTATTTTCTTATATCTCTATCGTCATAGATCTTACAATCGCTCCTGATCTATCGAAGCGATTCCCACGGTCACGTACTCTTTCTCTTCGTCTTTATCGGCTGATGACGCGTATGACGTCTGATCTCCAATCGGCCTGTTCCATCTTTAATTATGACTCTCTTTCTCACACTTACTGCACATGCTCACCAATCCTTCTCACACCTGCTGTGGAGTATCACCAATCACTCCCACAGTTGCTGTGGAGCCTCAGTCAGCACTGACATGTCCCCTCTATTATTAGATATGACATCACTACTTTACTTTCTTATTCTCCGGCCCCATACTGTACTGCATGGTCTGTGCACGCTCTACAATACTATATATACATAAGACTCCTAGCGGTTTGTTCCCCAGTTCTGATCATCTGGGATATCCGCTAGGTACAGTACTCTTCTCTCTTTCTATTTACTATACGCTAATATATCTGGGATATCCGCTAGTTGAAGCGCGATTGTCCTTTGTTTACCTTTCTTCAGTTGTTCGGCTTCAACAAAGTGTCGGCCTCACACCCCTCTAGTTTGACAACCATGTCCTCAACCCCCTCTGATCCAGGACCCTCATCCCTCCAGAGTTGTGCCATGAAGTGTTGACATTGTCATTCTCGTGACTCATTGCTATGCTCAGTGGCCATCTGCAAGATGCTGAACCATGTCCACCTGCCTTCTGGCAGTGTATTGATGATTTGGCTAGGTTCCCTTCTCTTTTCTTTTCCATGCTGTGTTTGTGCTGAAGCCTAATGCTCACACAGGACATATAGGTTGATCATGAAGATGATGGGCAAACTTCAACAGATCAAATTGTGGCAGCCTTCTTCCACTCATGTTTTTGGAGAAAATCATGATGCTGTGAAGGTAGCAGGTTATCTACAGAGGCTATGGCAGCTTCTCAACAGCTTTTCAGTAAGCAATCATCAGTCAATGTTAATGGTTCGGCTATGTTTGAGCATGGCTACAGTTGGAAAGTACATTGATAACAAAGAGGGTTGAGGTGTGTTGGATCACATAGCCATCCTCATACATTTCCTAAATTGGTGTG
>QLPN01006730.1:0-13708 GCA_003314395.1 Albatrellus ellisii
TGAACCAAGGACCTCCCTTACTCCAGGTGGGTGATCTAACCACTGAGCTGCCAGGCCTTGTCTAAGTGAAGTGCTATTAGCATGATGTGGAGCTGTCACAACTACTGTAGAGTTGTAACTCTGCTATGAAAGTATTGTAGCTCTGTTATGAAGTGTAGTAGCACATGTACAGGGTTGGGCATTTGACCTTAACTCCAACAACAGCTTCTCTGCCTCACATTTGTGCCCAGCATATGGATTGTCAGGAGTATGACTTCTAACCCCCCTTGCTGGATTGGCATGGTGCAGCTCAGGCCTCTCCCAGCCACCAGAATGCACATGCTTGCCTCATTAATGATGACCTTCCTGTTGTTTGTCACTCCCAGCATGTCACCTGCTGACCTGCTCATTTTTGTGACAGTGCCTATGGGCCTCACAAATTTTTCAACACCCTTGGCACAGGGGGGGATCTCAGACAATGATGGCAACATTTTTGCCATGCCTCATGGAGGCACTCCTTCAGTCTCCACCATCCTTTCCCATGCCATCTCCTGTGACCCACTCACCCTGAAGCAGGCCTTGTCCGGACCAGACTCTGACTCCTGGAACACAGCTTGTAAAGAAGAACTTCCATCCCTTCATGACCTCCCTCCAGGCCATAACTTGGTAGGGAACAAGTGGGTCTTCAAGCACAAGGCAGATGGGCAATACAAGGCATGGCTGGTTGCAAAAGGGTATATGCAGGTTCATGGTGTAGACTACACTGAAACCTTCTCCCCAGTGGCATGCTTTGAGTCCTTGCACACACTCCTTGCCATGGCAGCCCTTGAAGACTGGGAAGTTCATTCTATGGATGTCAAGTCAGCATTCCTCAATGGCAACCTGGATGAGGAGATCTACATGGAACAACCTCATGGCTTTGTTGTTCCAGGGACTGAGGGAAAGGTCTGTTGTCTGTCCAAAGCCATTGATGGCTTGAAGCAAGCATCTTGACAATGGCATCACAAGATGCATGGTTCCCTCCTCAATCTCTCCTTCACATGCACCTCATAATGGTTTTCTTTTTCTTTTTCTTTTTTACCTTACATACTAGTAAAGCATAGTATTACCTACTACAGCTGTGAGCATTGCTCCACTTTACTTAGTAAGGACTCTATCTCCTTTTCCTTTATAGTACTACAATATTTACATACTGTGCTGTGAGTTTTACTCCAAGTACTATAAAGCATCTTATCTTTTTATCTTCTTTTATTTATTATAACATTTACTTGCTAAGGACTATTATTATACAATTAGCAAGGACTCATTTTACTTTGTTCTTATCTACCTTTGTTTATCTCTCATTCATTTCATGCTTGTGGCTGCATTTACTTTAGCTTACTATGGACATGACCTGGTCACATGATCTTGTTGATTTCTGTGCAATCATTGTTGATCAGTAAACCTTATTTACTTGTACCATCTTTAGAACACTCTGTTTTGTATAAGTAGGGCAAGCCTGGTGGTCTTAAACCCCAGTCTTGTCAATTTTGCAATCTAGGGATTCTCCCATACTGCACTTGACCTAAGCCTGCTGTTATCTCACTTAAAACCCTAAGAACTAAGTCTAAGATCTCTAAGTCACTGTAAGCACATTGCTAAGACATCCTAAACTTGTCACTCTGGATCCTTGTTTAGTCATTGGCAGTATCATCCTCATCACTATCTCATTGATCTCTCTCTTCATTGTCATCAGGAACATTTACTATGCCTTTCAAGTGCACAACAATTACCTTGTCACCAGGGGTATAGTTATCACAAACTTTCCCTGAGATTATCCAATAGGCTGCTCTTAGCATCCTCTCACTGAAGTGAGTATCTACTCTACACCTCTTCTACTCTTCCTTCTGACAATTGTGCTTACATTAGGACCTCATATGTGAAAGAATCTGGGTTGGGCAGTGGATAACAACGACACAATCATGCAGATAGAGCAAGCAGCAATCCTAACACTGAGGATTGTGGAGGTTAGGGCCAATGCCCAAGTGAACAAGACTGAAGGGTCATAAGACCACATCTTAGTAAGTGGAGAGAGCATACACAAACAAAGAGTACACAAAACAGGAGAGACTCAGCAGACTGCTAGAGTGCTTAGGTGGTAAGACAGAAAGTTGCAGTAGATATAGTAAGGGCAGAATAAGATTAGAGGGGAGCCCAAAATGTGAGATACCAGCATAGTATGTTACCAGTAATGAGGGAGATGAGATAAGATTAGATTAGATAAGATAAAAAGAAAAGGAGTAGAAGTAGGGCATATTTGAGCTGTATTAGTGTGCTCAGTGTTGTATGGTAGTGAAAAATCAACAATATGCTCTCTTGTACTCTCCTCCATTCAGTATCATCAAACATCATGCCAGCACTTGACATTCCCCTGCTTGAGTACCTCACAACATACATCAAGTATCTCACTTCCTATGGGGAGGAGCTCCCTCCCTCAGTCCTTGCTCTCTTGTGTTGCCAGAGGCTACACCTCATCATCACTGTCTTCCTCTCACTCCTCATGGTTTTCACCCTCAAAGAGAACTTCTTCTCATGCATCATCAACTCTCTCTGCTTCTACTGTGCATTCACCCATTCTCAACAAACACCTCCATGCCTGCCTGCATAGTCCATTCCACCAACAGCACACCAATCAGTGGCATCCTACATTCACAATCACATGTGCATACCAACAGACCACAGTGAAGCAGCATACAGCTGCCATCATCCCTGTGGGGCACAGGCACAGAAAAGCATACAACTGCATGCACATTATGCAGGACACCTTATAAATCACCAGCACATACCAGCACAGCTTCCCAGGCCCAGCAGGTACTGCAGTCCCATGCCATGTGCATGCATGCCTGTCAAAGGCCATGCTGTGCAAGCTTGGTGTGCCCAGCATGGAAGGGCTATGGTGGCTGCTGCAGATGCAAATGTGGAGCACACACTAATGGTGACATCCAGGACATACTGGGCTGCTTCAACATCCTGAAATAGTGGGATGCACAGATCAATAGGAGAAAAATCCAGATAGGCTGCTGAACAGGGACATGTTGTGGGACAGCTACACACTTTCTGGGCTGTTGTCAGATGAGATGGCCCAATTTCCATTGAGGGTGATGTCAATGTGGCTGTGATAGAGCAGCTTGAAGACACTGCAGTACACCTGTATGGCATACATGTGCACCAGAATCATATGGTGACCTATACTACATGCTCATCAAAAAAAAGTGTTAGTGAAATGTGGCAGAAAATGATGAAAGGCATAGGTGTCTAGCAGAAATAGGAGAAGAAGCAAGCCTTGGACAAGGTCCAGAAGGCACATCATTCTGAGAGAGATGATAGATGAGGTATACAGAGTGAGGTACACAGAGATAGAAGAATGACTCAGAAGATGAAGAGAAGTGCTGGGGTGTAGGGATGAGATGACAGAGAAGACATTGTAAAGCAGAGTGAGGTTGAAGAGGGGTTTTAACTATAGGGAACAAAGAGAGAGACAAAAGGAGAATGATGTGGGTCAAGTAAATAAACACATGTGAGATGATACTGGCAAAGATAGAGACCAGTGAAGAAGAAAGATACACAATATGTAACTATAGTATGTATGGTGTATGTATGGTGTCCTTATGAGGAGAAAAGCAAAAACCAACAGAAAATGGATCATGAATGAGGTACTAACCATTACCATATGTGATATTTAACACTGTAATGGTACAACTAAAGTGATCAGAAGTAGCAGGTACTGGAAATTGTAACTACATCTGGGCACTATGGTGGTGGTGAGCAGCCAGCACATGCAGTGCAAGCAGATGTAAAAAAGCCAGGACACTGCTTGGCAGTGCCACACTACCATACACATGATGTACCACACCAGAAGATGACTTTTCCCATGGCACTTTGGACACAAAAAAAACTACATGTCAACCCCTTTACACACCATTTTTCCCCAATGTGGGATTGCTTACCAACTGACCTCCCATTCTTATAGTGAGATAGCATGAATGTGATCATATACACAGCAGACTTCTTCAGCATCATAGACAGGGGGTGGTGTTGTCTCTTCTTCTTCTTCTTCTTCTTCTTCTCCTTCTTCTTCTTCTTCTTCTTCTTCTGCTTCAACTTCTCAACTTCCTCTACTCTAGTCCTGCACAACATGAATGGTTGGGATTGGGATACAGGAGGTGATGATGGTGGAGTGTCATTAATTTCAGGAATGATATGCACTTGGGGAGGAAAGGTTTTGTCAGGACATTGCACCACCATATTCCCCAGTTTGTAACAAGTGAAACAATATCCTTCTCTTCTAAATTATTTGTCCATAAGTTCCTCCAACATTGGTCATTGGTCATTGACTTGCCTTCTCTAATCCATGTTCACAGTGCTTGGGTCATATGCAGATGTAGCAATTGGCCTAGGAGAGGAGAAAGTGAAGCACCCTTTCTACTGTTCTCATTGAGCTCTCTATAATACATCAAGTTGGACAGCATTTGGCTTTGTGCAGATCATTGAATGTTTTCTCCAGCTCTGCTATAAACTCCAGATAAGTCAGGTATGGTGGATTTTTGAGATGTTTAAGAGAATAGCAATCATTGAAAGTATGCACAGTCCCTTGGGTCAGAGATGACAAAACAAACTAGATGTTTTGAATATCAGTAGAATGAAGGTTATCATGAGGAAGAAGATATTTCTGGCATGGAAGATAGAAGGACTGGAAGTATTTCATATTTGGTCAATTTGTTGATTTCAACAACCACAATTTTGGTGCCATCATGGCTATCATTGGTTCTTCTTCAATGAAGGTAGTTATCAGTTGTGGAAAGAGCTTGTTGAAGATAAGGTCAAACACCTGACCTTGCACCATTCATTGTTATATTCCCCTGTTTACAATCTCTCTTCATAGACAGGGAGCCTAGCCTGGTACAACTTCACATCATGCTAATCCTACTTCACTTAACCAAGGCCTGGTAGCTCAACAGTTAGAGCACCCACCTGGTGTAAGGGAGGTCCTTGGTTTGAACCCAATCCAAGCCAATGTTTTACATCTTATTGGCATTGTCACACACTATTCAATAGAGCTGAGGCAGAGTGTCAAATTATATTGTATAGCAACAGTGGTCAAAGGTAATTGCTCTGATATTGGGATATCTATAGTTGAGTTGTCAAGAGGATTTAGAGTGTACATGCATACACTTCAGACTGTGATATCTTCACTGATGGAGCCACTGTGTCAGGCCTACAAGGTACAAGCTGAAATATCCACATAGGGAGACTGGACAACTCTCAGAGATCCTCCCACACCCTAGGATGCAGCACCAAAGCCAGAATCTCTAAGGGGATGAAAGGTAGGAGGGACAATGCAATGACCCCCAGGTTGTGAGGCTGATGCTAACATTGAAGCAAAACAACTGAAGAAGAGCTAAAACAACAAAAAGGATTAATCACACTTCAAAGCTAGTGGATATCCCAAATATATAATCAGTAAAGAGGAGGCAAGAAAGACTAGAAGCTACTGTACCTAATGGATATCCCAAATGATCAGAACTGGGGAGTAAACCACAAGGAGTCTTATGTATATATAGTATGCTGAAGAGTGCACAGACCATGCTGTACAGTATAGGGCTGGAGAATGATAAAGTATAGTAGTGATGTCATGCCTAATAATAGAGGGGATACATAAGTGCTGACCAAGTCTCTGCAGTAACTGTGAGAGTGATTGGTGATACTCCACAGCAGGTGCAAGAAGGATTGGTGAGCATCTGCAGTAAGAGTGAGAAAATGAGTCATGACTAAAGATAGAATGGATCAATCAGAGATTGGATGACTGACATGTCATTGGCCAACAAAGACAAACAAGATAAAGCATGACCATGAGAATTGCTTTGATAGATCAGGAGCAATTGTAAGATCTATAGTGATAGAGACATAAGAAAAATAGGAAATATGGAATGAAAAATAAGGAAAATAATAACAGCCTGACACAGGTCAAGAAAAGGAGAGGAAAACCCAGCCATAGCAAGCTGGAGTTTATTCACTATCTGACTACCCTACTAATAGTACAAGAACCAGTGCACAGACCAAGCACAGTAACTAAGGGCAGGTACATCAAGTCAGAATGCACAGCATGTTATGAGGCACTTGCTTTGGCACCTTGCAGCAGTTTTCTTTTTCTTTTTCTTTTTCTTTTTCTTTTATCTTACTTACTAGTAAAGTGTAGTAGTATTACTACAAGTGTGAGCTTAACTCCACTTTACTTATTAAGGACTCTATCTCTCTTTCTCTTTATAGTACTAAAGTATTTATTACTGCACTGTGAGTTTTACTCCAAGTACTATAAAGACTTATCTTTTCTTATCTTTATTTATTTATTATAGCATTTACTTGCTAAGTGTTGACAACTCTTGCTTATATAACAGCCTCCTTCCTTTTTCGTCCTATACTGTACTTACACACACACATATGCACATACCAGTACACAAGTCTTACTGTACAAAGTCTTATGGTCCATGTGCTGTAGGACTTACTATAAGTAGCATACAGTAGCATCCTATAAGAATAAGAACTATTGGATCCAGCATGATGATTTTAGTGATGCTTAGTGACTTAGAGATCTTAGACTTAGTTCTTAGAAGTTAAAGTGAGATGCTGGTGAGCTTAGATCAAGCACAGTGTGTTATGAGGCACTTGCTTTGGCACCTCATAATGGTTTTCTTTTTCTTTTTCTCTTTCTTTCTTTCTTTCTTTCCTTTTTATATATACACTTACTATAAGCGTAGTATTAACTACAGCAGTGAGCTTAGCTCCTACTTATAGTAAGGACTCTACCTTTTCTTTATAGTATTACAGTATTTATTACTGCACTGTGAGCTTAGCTCCAAATACTATAAAGACTTATCTTTTTCATTTTATCTTTATTTATTTATTATTTATTATTTATTAATTTACATTTACTTGCTAAGGACTATTACTAATACAATTAGCAAGGACTCACCTTTCTTGTCTCTATTTATCTTTGTTTACTGCTAGTTCATTTTGCGCTTGTGGCTGAGCCACTTACTATATTTCATGGATGCGTCTCTAGTCATGTGATCTTGTTGATTGCTGCACAATCATTGTTGATCCATGAACTTTAACTACTTGTACTATCTTTAGATCTCCAGTTTTGTATAAGTAGTTGAAAGACTGGTGGTCTTAAACCCCAGTCTTGTCAGCTTCACAATCTAGGGATTCTCCTATACTGCACTTGACCTAAGCTTGTTACCAACTCACTTCACTCTAAGAACTAAGTCTAAGATCTCTAAGTCACTCTAAGTGTTGCTAAGACATCCTAAACTTGTCATCCTGGATCCTTGTTTAGTCATTGGCAGTATCATCCTCATCACTATTTTGTTGATCCCTCTCTTCATCATCATCAGGAACAGTTACTACGCTTATCAAATGCATATTCACTACCTTGTTACCAGGGGTATTATTATAGCAGACCTTCCCTAAGACCATCCAATAGGCCACTCTTAACACTTTTGTTGGAAATATTCAGGTATTTGTTCAGCTCCACTACACTTACAGTACTATACATCTTCTTTATGTCCTTCTGACACACACCCCAACCCACATTTGCCACTTACAACCATGTTCTCATATCATGATCAACAACCCATGCTTGACACTCCACCTGAACCTATTTCAGAGTGCACTACATATACCTTCACCCCCACTTTCTTACCACTCTAAGACATCTTGTAGAATGTCTTACCACCTACCCCCACTCTGTGGCTTAGCCCACACCACTTACTACTATGTCCTTGCTGCCATGAATATCATCTTCTTTCTCTCCTTCAGCATTGGCTCATTCCTGTGCAGACAACTTTGACAAGACTCCAAACTCCTCCTAACAACCAACCATGCTTCTAGGAAGTGTGTACCCTCACTATGGCTTCCACATCATCTAATCTCCTTGGAGATTACCACAACCAACTCCTCCCTGCCAATGCTATCACATTAGACATAACCAATTGCCAGTGGCCCAATTACCTCCAATACTACAGCAACAACAAACTCTTTTACATAAACAACCAACTTGTTTACTTCACCTGCACTAATCAAGAACCCCAAGTCATATTCTCTAATGGACTACTGGTTACAACTGAAGTATCACTCCTTTTGGCAAACATCCATAGAGAAATCTTGCTAGACACTGACATTTGTCAACAACATAGATGACTTCTTGAAAACCATGTCCCTGTCCCACTCAGTGAATACACCAACCTCAAAAATGAGTTTACCTTCTATGATAAACATAACCAATGGATATATGAAGCATTCAATGACCCAACCAAAAATAAAGTTATCATTTGCTGGGACTCCACAAACCCAGAAGACTATGATTACATTGAAGTATATCCAAAATGAGTATCTTGACTACCCACAATCCCCAAATACTGACAGAGTCTTATGCCAAGATTGCAATCAGGATCTCCCATAGGAACTCACTCAGAACCCCCAAGACCATGAACACCCATCAATGTTTCAGAAGAACTTCCTCAAGTGGAAACCTTCTTTACTCCTAAAGTGACAACTTCAGGAGATGAAACTATTACCTTGTCCACCCCTTTCATTCAATCAAGAATCACCCCCAGAACTACAAGTTCAAACCCAATTGATCTGACACCAACAACGAATCACCCAAACCCAAAGAGAACTCAATCAGCTATACCAGGAATGGCTAACATGTCATCCACTTCCTCCAAGGAACCCTGACTTAATAAACCATCTGAGTTTTCTGGAACCAAATCCACCACCAAAGACTTTATCAGAAAGGTTAAACTCCATTTCTTTACAAAGAATTTCAAAGACAATATGGACAAAATTGCCTTTGCATTATCCTTTTGCAAAGAAGGAACAGTTGCTGGAACATGGGCTGGACAGATCATTGATAAGCTCACCACATCTGCTTCAACACTCACCTGGAAATAATTTGAGGAACAATTTGGCAACAAGTTCTACCTAAGCAACAAAGGGGAGTTATCATGCAACAACCTGGATAGGTTAGTCCAGGGAAGGGGCACTGCTTCAGAATATGTCACAGTATTCAACTCTATTACTGACACCATGGGTTATAATGACATAACCAATATTGAGAAATTTAAGAATGGTCTCAGGAAAGACATCAAGGATACCATCATGACAATCAGGGACAAATTACTGACAACCTTAAAAGAATGGCAAGATCTCACCATAAGGTTAGACCAAAACCGGTCAAGCAACAACTTCCAGAATAGCCTTAAATCCAGACAAGGCAGACAATTCCTTTACCCTGATGATTTACTCAAAGGGGATAACAATTCTCACCTATGGAAACTAAATCCATGCACTATATGCACAACTGAAAACTTCTCTCCCATGGAAGAATCCCAAAGAGAAGTTTTCACATGTGCTGGGTTCATTGGGAATGGAAGACTATTGGATGAAGAACAAAAGGAAATGAGAAGGAGCTTGTTTCAGATGTGGTATCAAAGGACATTTTGGCAGAGAATGTAAGGTCAAACATGACCAGAACTATGGAACACCTAAGCATGCTTACACAGTAAGGGGAACCCAAGAATGTGACAAAGAAGAAGACCCCATGATCACCATTTCTTGCACACTTATGAAATTGTCTGACAAAGACAAAGCAAAAATGCAAGATCTTTTCAAGATCACCCAGAATTTTAAAGTCTCCTAAGTCAGTGACAGACAAAAGAGTAACTGATTCTAAATTGGACATTGTGAGCAGGAACTCAAATTTGGACAATGAACTGTACATATCATTCTTGAAATACAATGGTTCACCTTCCATTCAAATTCCTGTCAAAATCTCTGTAAGAAATCAGAAAGTCACCACCAAAGCCCTAATTGATAGTGGAGCAACCAGAATTTTGATCCATCAAGATTTTGTATGCCTCCACTGATTACCCACGCAGAAACTCGATTGACAAATACCAGTAAAAAACATCAATGGAACTAAGAATATTGGCAGTGATATCACACATATGTGTCAGATCACTCTACAAATCAAAAAAGCACCAAAACCACCCCATATAGAAGCAAATAAATTCTATATTACTGACTTAGGAAAGGAAGACATCATTTTAGGAACCAACTGGTTATGACAACACAATCCCAATACAGATTGGACCAAGGATGTGTTAGAAAGTGCAATTGCCAAAATAGTGACTTGGTTTGGGTTTGAACCAAGGACCTCCCTTACTCCAGGTGGGTGCTCTAACCACTGAGCTGCCAGGCCTTGTCTAAGTGAAGTGCTATTAGCATGATGTGGAGCTGTCATGACTACTGTAGAGTTGTAACTCTGCTACAAAAGTATTGTAGCTCTGTTATGAAGTGTAGTAGCACATGTAAAGGGTTGGGCATTTGACCTTAACTCCAGCAGGATGCAGTATCCTTCTCACACTGTCCATCTTAACTATGATCAATCCACCATTCTCCAAAGAAGATGAACCCTTCAATCAAATTGAAGATCAATGGACCATTGATGGGTAAAACCTTTTCTGTACTACCCTCTCCATGCAAATAGCTATGAATATCCAATGCAATGGGAAAGGCATGGACTTAGTCCCAATCCATTACCATGATCTTGGAAAAGTCTTCAACAAAGAAGCATCCACCCAATTACCAAAATGCCAATCATGGGATCATGCCATCGATCTGAAACCAGGAATAGAACCTTATGCCAGAAAAGTGTATCCTATTGACAACAAACAATGAGAAGCACTTCACACATTCATCTCTGAGAATAGCAAAAAGGGGTACATTCATCCATCAAATTCTCCTTGGGCAGCACCTTTCTTCTTCATTGGAAAAAAAGATGGCAAATTATGTGCCTGTCAAGATTATTGGAGATTAAACAAAAGAACCATCGCCAATAAATATCCCTTACCACTCATTCCTGAATTAATCAACAAACTAAAAGGTGCCACAATCTTCACCAAACTTGACCTCTGATGGGGTTATAATAATGTATGAATCAAAGAAGGGGATGAACATAAAGCCACTTTCATAGCTGATGGAAAATTATGGGAACCAACAGTAATGTTCTTCAGACTCCAGAACTCCCCAGCAATGTTCCAATCTATGATGAATGCCCTATTTGATGACCTTATCACCACAGGACATGTTGTCATCCATATAGATGACATCCTCATCTTTACAAACAATCTATCAGAACATTGGAAATTAGTTTGCCAAGTCCTCCAATGCCTTATTGATGAGGATCTATTTTTAAAGCCTGAGAAATGTTTCTTCAAGAAGGAATCTATCAAATATCTCAGCATGATCATTTCCCATGATCAAGTTCACATGGACCCAGCTAAATTATCAGCAATTACCAAATGGCCAATCCCAAAAAAGGTTAAAGATGTACAATCATTTTTAGGGTTTGGAAACTTCTATTGTTGTTTCATCAAAGATTTTGCTAAAATGACCAAACCCCTTATGGAACTCACATGTAAAGATCAACTGTGGGAATGGACCACAATTTGACAATCTGCATTCAGACAATTGAAACACACATTTACCACAACCCCTATCCTTCTCATACCTGACTTTGATGCCCCATCCAAACTTGAAACTGATGCCTCAGATTTTGATTATGGTGCAATATTGTCCCAACAGGGCCCAGATTCCCACTGGCACCCTGTCACTTACCTGTCAAAATAAATGACTCCACTGGAACAAAACTACATCATCTATGACAAAGAATTACTCACCATCATTCACACCCTGGAAACCTGGCATCACTATCTCAAAGGAAGCCCTCACCCTGTCAACATCTGGTCTGATCACAAGAACCTCAAATACTTCTCCATGGCCAAACAACTTAACTGATGTCAAGCCTGATGGAGTCTATTCCTTTCCCATTTCAACTTTTCAATTTCCCACCACCCTGGAGCCCTCAATAAAGCTGATCATCTGACCAGGAGGCCAGACCATGAGGAGGGGGTAATTTTGGATAATTCTGACATTATGATGTTAAACCCAAAAGTATTTTGTATCAATGCCACAGGAAGACATCTGACTCCCACCCAATCAAAGAACATCAGACAACAAATCATAGAACAACTCAAACTTGACACACTTTCCCAAGAAATGTTCCAAAAAATCAAGAACCTTGGACTGCAGAAATTAACCCAAGGCATCCAAGAATGGAATTATGAAGATTAACTCCTTCTCCATGGAAAAATCTATGTCCCAGACAATAAAGAACTCTGAAAAGAAGTCATATGTACTCACCATGACTCAGCACCAGCTGGACACCTAGGACAATGGAAAACTTATGAACTCAACCAACATGATTATTGGTGGTGAGGAATGTCCTTATTTGTCAAAGCATACATCAAAGGATGTGCCACATGCCAATCAACCAAGAATAACACACATCCCACTAAAATACTGCATATTCCCACCAAAACCCAAAATGAGCCTTGGCAACACATCACCACCAACTTCATAACAGATCTTCCAGAAGTTGATGGATATGACTCCATTAATGTGATTGTTGACAAATTCTTGAAAGCCATTATCATTACACCATGCAAGAAGACCATCACTGCATCAGAAACTGCACAACTATTCTTAGATCATGCATGGAAATGTTTTGGTCTTCCAGACAAAATCATCTCTGATCAAGGACCCTAATTCACCTTAAAAGTCACACAAGAAGTCTGGAAAGCACTAGGGATCACATCAGCAATGTCAACCACTTACCACCCACAATCTGATGGAGAAACTGAATGCATCAATCAAGAAATAGAACAATATCTCCAAGCCCTTGGAGATCAATCCCCAACCAATTGGCTCAAATTGCTTCCATTTGCCAAATTTTCACACAATAACCATGTACACTCCACCACACAAAAATTGCCATTTGAAATCCTTACAGGATACAAACCCTGATTTACCATTAAACCAATTACCACACTCACACCAGAAGCAACAGAATGACTCCAACACCTACAGAATATACAAGAAGAAGTAATTGCTATTCAAAAACTTACTGATCAAATAACAAAAGAAACACACGACAAATACAGAACTACCTTCATTACATATAAAGAAGGTGACCAAGTTTGGTTAGATGGGAAGAACCTTAAACTCTGATACCCAAAAATGAAACTAGCCCCAAAATGGTTTGGGCCCTTTCCCATCAAAGAAGTCCTCAGACCTGTCACCTACCAGCTCAAACTACCACTGAAATGGAAAATTCACCCTGTGTTTCATCTTTCACTTCTCACACCATTCAAGGAAACACCTGAACATGGCCCCAACTATATGAAACCACCACTGGGGATAGTCAAGGGTGAAACAGAGTTTGAGGTGGAAATGATCATTGGCTCTAGAGTGCAGAACAATGGGAGACTCCAATACCATGTCAAATGGAAGGGATATCCTGAATCAGACAACACATGGGAACCACAAGGAAATCTGAGGAACACACAACAGGAAATCAACAACTTCCACAAATGAAGGCCAAGCACACCTAGACCATTGTGCAGCCTGGGAATAGATCTAATCACCTTCTGAAATCACCTGACCACTCCCCTCACTCATACTTAAGGAAGTCACTCTATGTCCAAACTAAACATCACCCAACATGTCTTCCCTCCCTGCCTCCTCTGTCCTCTCTTCTCCCCTCTCCTCCTTCTCCCTCCTCACCTCC
>QLPN01006733.1:0-10478 GCA_003314395.1 Albatrellus ellisii
CTAATTATCTGATAAGATGAGATAAGATATCTCTAGTAGATCTTGAGTGATAAGGATAAAAGAATTTGTAAAATGAAGAGAAAAATAAGTACATCCTGACAGCTGCTGGTTGTGGCCCGCAGTGCATGGAGATGATGGCTTTCACTACATCATTATTGTGGTTCCAGGTCTTGAGTTGGTCAGCATTGGTGATAGTTACAATGGGTAATCCACCTTCGACATCTTCAGTGGAAGTGATGGGGATGATGGGTGCCTTGGAGATGGTATACCATATTCCCATGATGATAAGTGCAGACTTGACGATGTTGGCCCATTGCTTGTAGTTCTTGGTGCCTTCCAGAGTGATGTTGATTTTAGGGATGGAGGCAGCGTGAGAGGGAGTTGTGAGTTGTGCAAAGATGATAGTAAGCACGAGATAAGTGTGTGAGTGTAGGAAGGTAAAGATGAGTATGGCAGTGAGTAGGAGAGAGACACATATGGCCTGGACAGGGCCCATAACCTGATAAACACAGGCCATAAGCACAAAGGGAACTGGAATAGTTCTTATTATTATGTGGTAATGCCATTGCCTACTTATAGTATCTATAGTGGCACACGGACCATAGTCTGTAAGGTGAGGAACATGTGTATGCATGTGTTGTGGTGTGTGTACAGTAGGAGGACCAAAAAGGAAGGATAAGATTAATAAGCAAACAATGTCAACAAACACAAAGCTGTGTTCATAGCTGACAGAAAATTATGGGAACCTACAGTAATGTTCTTTGGCCTCCAGAATTCCCCAGCTACATTCCAATTGATGATGAATGCCCTGTTTGATGACCTTATCACCACTGGTCACATCATCATCTACATGGATGACATCCTCATCTTCTTGAATGATCTATCAGAACATCGGATATTAGTCCACCAAGTCCTTCAACATCTTATTGATGAAGACCTATTTTTGAAACTGAAAAAATGCTTCTTCAAGAAAGAATCAATCAAATACCTTGGTATGATCATTTCCCATGATCAAGTTCACATGGACCCTGCAAAGTTATTGGCAATTACCAACTGGCCTATCCCAAAAAAGGTTAAAGACATACAGTCATTTCTAGGGTTTGGAAACTTCTATCAACATTTTATCAAAGATTTCACAAAGATGACCAAACTGCTTACAGAGTTAACATATAAAGATCAACCATGGGACTGGACTGCTCTCTGACAAACAGCATTTGAACAATTAAAAATGGCATTTACCACCACTGCAATCCTTTCAATACCTGATTTTGATGCTCCTTTTAAACTTGAAACTGATGCATTGGACTTTGATTATGGTTCCATATGTGCACACAGGTATGAGCAGGCAATGAGAGTCAATACAATTGTTGTGATAGTTGACAGCATGTCCCCAGTGGGGAAAGATCAGATGTTAGAACTGCAACAAGTATTGTCAGGACGTACTTATTTTTCCTTTCATTTTACAATTTCTTTTACTCTTATCGCTCAAGATCTACATAAGATATCTAATCTCATCTTATCAGATCATCAGTAGATCTTATCGCGATTATCTATGACTTATGATCAGTTCATCATCGGGCCGCTTACTGTACATTTATGATTACAATTCTCACGGACGCTTACTGATGCAGTGCAATGCTGCACATTGCTTACTGATACTTCTCACAGATGCTGCACATCTTATTTACATACGCCTGCCCTACAGTGACAGCACATGGTCTGTGCGCCGATCCCTGTAGTATATAAAGACTCCCATGTAGTAGATAGCTCTTTAGCTTTATACATCTGGGATATCCGCCTATACAGCGTGACTTCATCCTAAGTATATTGTCTCCTCCTTCGCCAATCCTCCTCTTACTCTTGTGACCTCACTGTCAAGCGTGAGCCTCACAATTGTATAAAGCTCTTCACAGCGACCTCACTCTTCCCTCACCCCCATTCCCATCTCAAACCACTACTCCCCTCCCTCCTCGCTCAAGAGAGCGTTGTACTGTTATAGTTCTCCAGTTCTTCATAGTTCAGCTACAGCGCCGGGCCTTACATTGCCTCAGCGAGTAGTGCAAGGGTGTCTACCAATTAGTGGGGCATCGAAGATCTCTCTGACAACCGTTTGGACCAGAGATACTATAACTTTTACAATATCAAAGACTTCTTTTGTAGTAGTTAAATACTTAGTATAACTACCTACATTCCACTTCCACTCTGCGTTTGAAAGGCTTGTTCCCTTGAAAAAGGAACAAAGAGTTTTCACTTCGCGCAGTTTTATTTTCACCATTCCGAGAATACTTCATTCAGAAAAGAGGACTAGGTCAGGCAAAACATACACCAGACTTACCTCTGAACTATCACCACCTACTCGTCCTCGAACATCTCAAGCCCTCATTCACTATTACGGCAACGCATTCCAATTTCGCCGTCAACAAGCTATCTGGTTCTTCAAACTCCATAATCCATACTTCGCCAATCATCCTGAAGAATTCCCTTGGCATTTCTTTCCTAACTACTGGGAACGAACCAGCCCATATTATAACTCACTCCCCCAACAATTCATCTTCTGAGGAGAAATCCCAAGATGAGTGGACAATCAAATTGGCAACCATGGGAACCAGCTCCCTTCATGGGAGAATCATCAGAAGAAAGGATGGAAGAACCAGACTGAATAACGCCAATGGCGACTCGGATAGTGGATCTGGAGGATACGTTGGAGATAATGAGGCACGAGATGGAGCAGTCAAAAATCGCACAACAACAACAACAACAAACCCACAGTTTGGAAATGGGAAATGCGCTAGTCGAGATTACCAAATCACTGGCCAAAATAACATTGATGCTCTCCGCCCTGCAAATCCTGATGCAACCTTTGACAAATATCTCTGGCCAATCTGCCGTCCCCACAGGCCACATGTTTGCCCAACATCGGGTAAAAGTTTCGTCACCTACTCCATACTCGGGGAAGCAAGACAAGCTTGACTCCTTTATCCAAGAACTGTTCTTGGTATTTGCCGCAAACAGGACGTGGGTCGACAGTGACCGAATCACTTATGCCCTATCATATATGATAGGAGGAAGTGCAGAAGCATGGAGGAACCTAGTAGTCACAAAACAGTGCCTACACGAAGCCAACCCAAACAACCCCTCATATCCAGAGCCATTTACAAATTGGGTAGACTTCAACATGAAACTCCAAGCGCAATTTGGAGATCCTGATGAAGCCCAGACAGTGCAACAAATGTTACACAAAATACGACAGGGAGGAAAGTCAGCAGAGGAATTTACTACAGAGTTTCTCTTAATAGCAGCAAAAACAAGATACGATGACAAAGCTCTCATCGACTGCTTTAAGAGAGGACTCAATGTAGATCTCCTCCTCCAAATTTACAACATCAATCCCCCTCCCTCCACATATCTACAATGGCAGCAGATGGCACAGAGCACGGATCGACACATGAGAGAATTTAAACAGTTGGTTGCAGAAAGGGGATCCTCAAGCTGGGGACCCAGATACAACCAAACTACAAATTCCTCTAATGTCGCTAATCCTTCTGTCCCATTGCAAAAGGCCAACAACAACACGGTGCCTATGGATGTAGACCGAGCGCAGAGGAGAAAGGAGATCATATGCTTCAATTGCAGGGAGAAGGGTCACATCTCCAGAGACTGTCCACAGAAGAGACCTGGGAAAATTTGAGAAATTCACAATCAAATCAGAGGCATGACGATGGAGGAATTTTCCCAGATGTTGAATGATGAAGCTATTAGGAAAATAGCAAAGGAAGCGGGTTTTGGAAAGGACGAAGAGTAGATGTCACTACTTCATCCTCGAATCATTTTTCTATACTTACTCCTGATGATGGCACTGTTGATCATGCAAATGTATGTGATCCGATTGAAATATTTAACAACATTGCATCAGAAGAAAAGACAGAAGAAAAAGAGACATCAGAGAGTATGCCCTCTCTAGAAGAAAAGCATGTGGTCATGGGAGTTAGAACGGAACTACCCATGATTGAACTCGAAATCAAAAGACCAGAGAATGGACAAGAAATATCAACCCAAGTGCTAGTAGATTCGGGAGCAACCGCTTGTTATATAGACGAAGAGTTCGTAAAGATGAATCATCTTAACACAAAGAAACTCCCAATATCAATACCAGTCTATAATGTAGATGGAACCAAGAATGAAAACGGTTCCATCAGAGAAACTGTGGATCTCATAATCAAAATCCAAAACCATACAGAAAGAACTACATTCTGTGTCACGGGTTTGGGAAAAGTTAACCTAATCCTAGGGGAAACTTGGTTAAAGATTCACAATCCAGAAATAAACTGGGAGACTGGCACGGTGAAATTCACGAGATGTCCAAGACATTGTCACGTACGAGTAGTCGCAGAAAGGAAGACTAGGAAGAAGAAGCATATGGAACAAATCAAGGTCCAAATACCATCAACGGTGGAGGTGGATGACAAAGAAGAAGACAAAATACATCAAGAAGATAGGATACTGTGCATCATGATAGGAGATGATGAGAAAGAAGCAGCAATTCGAAATATCTCTCAGGACTTAGCAATAGAAGCAGAGAAGAGAAAGATCAAAAAGTCCTTTGAAGATATTGTCCCAAAAGCATATCATGCGTTCAAATCAGTATTCGCCAAAGAATCCTTTGACGAATTACCTCCAAAACGCATATGGGATCACGCAATCGAATTGAAAGAAGGAGCAAAGATGCATATGGGAAAGATTTACAATCTCTCCTTTACAGAACAACAAGAATTGGAAAAGTTCGTAGACGAAAATCTCAAATCAGGACGTATTAGACCCTCCAAATCACCTATGGCATCACCGTTCTTCTTTATCAAGAAGAAATCAGGAGAATTACGTCCAGTTCAAGATTATTGCCAGCTCAATGAGGTTACGATCAAAAATTCATATCCACTACCTCTCATCTCTGAATTGATCGATAAACTTAAAGGAGCCAAGTACTTTACCAAACTTGACATCAGATGGGGATATAACAATGTCCAAATAAAAGAAGGAGATGAATGGAAGGCTGCCTTCATAACCAACAAAGGACTATTCGAACCCCTTGTCATGTTCTTCGGACTCACCAACAGCCCCGCTACATTTCAAACGATGATGAATCACCTCTTCCAAGAACTCATTGCAAAAGGAAAAGTAGTGGTCTATATGGATGATATCCTCATCTTTACCGCAACAATAGAAGAACACCAGCAGATAGTAGAAGAAGTCCTCAAAATATTGCACAACAACAAACTCTACTTGAAACCAGAAAAATGCGAATTTGAGAAAACGGAGATAGATTACCTAGGGCTCAAAATTTCCTTTGACAAAATCATGATGGACCCTATCAAAGTCCAAGGAATTGCTGACTGGCCCCTTCCAACCTCTGTTACAGAAGTTCGCTCGTTCCTGGGTTTCACAAATTTCTATCAACGCTTTATTCAAGGATTCTCCAAACTAGCCAAACCCCTCAATTCTCTACTTCAAAAGGATGTTAAATGGCAATGGAATCAGGAACAGAAAGACTCATTCGATAACCTAAAGACAGCGTTGTGTTCACAACCTGTCCTTGTCTTTCCCGAACCCCATAAGCCTTACCTTGTTGAAGCAGACAGTTCAGGATATGCTACCGGTGCGGTGTTATCACAGATGAGAGACGATGGGAAATGGCATCCCGTAGCCTATATCAGCAAAAGTCTGTCTCCTGCAGAAAGGAATTACGATATATACGACAAGGAGATGCTAGCTGTTATACGAGCACTGGAACAATGGAGGCACTATCTGGAAGGAACGGATAGTACGGTCGATATCCTCACCGACCACAAAAACCTAGAGTACTTTATGAGTGCCCAGAAACTAAACCGTCGCCAGGCTCAATGGTCCCTGTTTCTTTCTAGGTTCAACTTTCACCTTTCCCACAGACCAGGAAAGAGTTCAGCCAAACCAGATCTCCTATCGAGATGATTGGACCATAAAGAGGGGGTGGAACATGACAATGAGAACGTCATACTGCTGAAACCCGAATTTTTCACAAAACCAAACCACATACAAGCAGTATTGACAAACAATATTCCACTACTTCAAAAGATCGCAGATGAACAGGAGAAAGATGGAGACATCAAGATGTGGGTAGAACTGTCAGCAGACGAATGCAAAACAGCTACAATAGCAGGATGGGGACAAAACAAGAAAGGATTGCTCACGTACAAAGACAAAATCCTGGTCCCAGACAGCTGTAGAGCAGAAGTTGTAAAACAATGCCACGACACACCAATCGCCAGACACCCAGGACAATGGAGGACACTAGAGTTGGTGTCGAGAACATTCTGGTGGAAAGGGATGGCAGCATATGTTGGGAAATATGTCAAAAGTTGTGACATTTGTCAAAGAACAAAGACATTCCCAACAAAACCACAAGGGGAATTGACACCAAACGAAATACCATCTCATCCTTGGCAGATCATATCAACGGATTTGATCACTCAATTACCAGATAGCCAAGGATATGATGCAATATTAGTGGTAGTAGATCGTTTTTCAAAAATGATCCATACCATGGCGACAACATTGGACGTAATGGCAGAAGGAGTTGCCAGATTATTCAGAGACAATGTTTGGAAGCATCATGGACTACCCAAGAAAATTCTATCGGATCACGGTCCACAATTTGCATCCAAAATGATGAAGGAGTTGAACAGACTGCTGGGGATAAAAATGGCATTATCCACAGCATATCATCCACAAACAGATGGACAGACAGAATGAATTAACCAGGAGATAGAACAATATCTTCGAATTTTCGTTAACCATCGACAATCAGATTGGATGAACTGGTTACCAATGGCAGAATTCTGTTACAATAACAGGGTTAATGCCTCAACAAAATACTCCCCTTTCATCCTAAACTCTGGACAAAATCCGTGTATGGGATTTGAACCGGGCAAGACGTCCACTATCGATTCGGTAGAAAACTTTGTTGAAGGATTGAAGAGGACAAGAGAAGACGCAGAATCAGCGCTGAGAAAAGCGGCTGATGACATGAAGAAATACTATGACGCTCACAGAGGAGCAACACCAAAATATCAAGTTGGAGATAAGGTTTGGCTGGACACATCCAATATACAAACAGGAAGACCTACTCGCAAATTGGATCATAAAAGACTTAAACCTTACCCAATCACCAAAGTGCTTTCGAATAACGCATATGAACTTGCACTTCCCAAGTCGATGAAAATCCATCCGGTTTTCCATGTCGTCAAACTCCTCCCTTATACTCCCAATGATATTTCAGAACAAACCATCAAAATCCCTCCCCCTCCAATTATCAAAGACAATGTCGAACAATATGAAGTGGAAGCGATAATTGATAGCAGAACTTGCAGAGGAAAAGTGCAATATCTTGTCAAATGGAAAAACTACCCAGAAGACAAAAATTCCTGGGAACCAGCGAGCGTCATGATCAAAGACGTACCCAAATTGATAAAAGAATTCCATTCATTGCATCCTACTGCTATTCACTCTATTCAACATTGTTTACTCCCAATCAAACGACTCTCAGATTTGGCTACCCTACCCATGCGCGGTTCAGAATTAGCTGCTGGTCTCGATCTTTACAGTGCGGAAGAAATTATTATCCCCGCTAATGGTCAAGGTCTTGTCGACACTCAAATCTCCTTGGCTATACCTAATCACTGCTACAGACGTATCGCTCCTCGCAGTGGTCTGGCTGTCAAAAACTCTATTCATATAGGAGCAGGAGTAATTGACTCTGACTATTGAGGGCCCATCAAGATTCTTCTTGTCAATCTTGGCAATAAGGATTTTAACATAAAGAAAAAGGATCGAGTCGTGCAAATAATCCTTGAACATATATCACTAGCCGATATAAAGGAAGTCATATATTTGGATGAAACAGATAGAGGGGAACATGGTTTTGGTTCTACAGGTGTTTCGGAGATATTCGTCGAGTCGTCTCATCCCTAAAAAGGGGGTATTTGTCAGGACATACTTATTTTTCTTTTCATTTTATGATTTCTTTCAATCTTATCACTCAAGATCTACAGGATATATCTTATCTCATCTTATCAGATCATCTGTAGATCTTATCGCAATCATCTATGACTCATTACCATTTAGTCATCGGACTTATTACTATACACGCATGACTCATATTCTCACTGTCGATTACCGATGCTGTGCAAAGCTGTGCATCGCTTACTGATAGTTCTCACAGATGCTGCACATCTTACTTACATATGCCTGCCCTATAGTGACAGCACATGGTCTGTGCGCCGATCTCTTTCATATATATAGAGCACTCCCATAGCATGTATTCTTTAGCTTTATACATCTGGGATATCCGCCTATACAGCGTGACTTCATCCTTAGAAGTATTGTCTCATTCCCCCTTCAATCCTTCTCTTACTCTTGTGACCTCACTGTCAAGCGTGAGCCTCACAGGATGCACTCCCATACCCCACCTATGAGGAGTAAGTGGGGGGTGGAGGGCAACAGGTCAGGGGACCCCACCAAGCATTGCATAAAGAGGGGGTGATGTTACAAGGCACTTGCCTAGGCACCTTGTAACATATTTCTTTTCCTTTTTCCCTTTTCTTTTTTCTTTTTTCTTACTTACCATAAGTGTAGTATTAACTACAGCTTGAGCATAGCTCATACTGTTGTTATATAAGGTTCTTCACCAACTCTCTTCTTATTTTCCTATCTCAAGATTTCCAGACTTTGTGTTACATTTACTTATATCTTTATTTGTGCTCATGTGTTTGACTTCGTACTTTACCCACACCTGTGGCATACTCTTATGGTTCATACTCCACAGTTACGTGCAGTTTAAAGGAGTCCTCAGTGGCACAACTAGTTCTTTCTCTAGTTGCTCACTTTGGACTTCAGTCCCCCACTTAGTGTGGTGTTTAGAGTAGCCTCTGTTGCAATCCACCAAGTCCATTATTGTCCTTTAACACATACTTATAGTACAGACTCTACCCCTTCCTTTATAGTACTACAGTATTTACATACTGAGCTGTGAGTTTTACTCCAAGTACAATAAAGATTTTCCTTTTTCCTTTCTTTTATCTTCTTTTATTTATTATAACATTTACTTGCTAAGGACTATTACTATACAATTAGCAAGGACTCATTCTATCTTGGCTCTATTTACCTTTGTTTACATCTCATTCATTTCATGCTTGTGGCTGAGCCACTTACTATATTCATGGACACATCTTAGGTCATGTGACTTTGTTGATTGCTGTGCAATCATCATTGATCCATGAACCTTATCTACTTGTACTATCTTTAGAACTCTGGTCTTGTATAAGTAGTTGAAAGACTGGCAGTCTTAAACCCCAGTCTTGTCAACTTCACAATCTAGGGATTCTCCTATACTGTGCTTGACCTAAGCTCACTACAATCTCACTTCACTCACTTAAGAACTAAGTCTAAAATCTCTAAGTCACTAAGCGTTGCTAAGACATCCTAAACTCATCACTCTGGATCCTTGTTTAGTCATTGGCAGTATCATCCTCATTACTATATCATTGATCCCACTCTTCATTGTCATCAGGAACAGTTACTATGCTTATCAAGTGCATATCAACTACCTTGTTACTAGGGGTATTGTTATCGCAGACCTTCCCTAAGACCATCCAATAGGCCATTCTTAGCACATTCACTATATAAGTTGAGCATTCTACATACAAACTCCTCAGACATCTTGCACAGTGTGGACCACATTGCCCCACTACCTTGTGCTGGTAACCACTTATACTTGCTGCAGATGTTCTCTGCATTGCTCTCCCCTTTGGGGATAATATACTCACTGCTCATTGCCTATAAGCTCCTCACCCTTGCTTGCCCCAACCTGCACATACAATCCTTTCTCTCACAGGGTGACCTTGCCCTCACCCTGCTGTGCACACCCTCCATTCCCACTACACAGCACAACCCCCTGACATTGTGCTCAATAGCTTTTGGACATCTTGGAGGTTGAGGACATGTCAGACAACACCACACAGGCATTGCTCAACATGAAGTCTTGCAGTGCCATGAGGGAGGAGGTCATGGATGTCAACACATCATTTGGTGGTAGGTTACTGCAAGTGTCATCCATCATTGGGCTGGATGCACAATCTGACATGAGCTTTGTAAAGTTAAGTGAGTGTTGAGTTACACAGTGGGAGATCTACAAGATCGTCAATGGGATTCCATGCCTTCACACATCCCATTTCACCACAAACAACTGCTCTGCCATTTACAGTGACTTCCAAAATTGATTCAATGTTGTGCAATCTCTCATTGTTTGCTGATTAACTCAGGAACCAGAACAAATAAGACCAAAGTGTAAGTTGATGTCTGAAACTAGAACATCAGGGCTATACATTGGAAAATGAATTACATGATTTATATCAGTATCCATGGAGATACAGACAGTGCAATCTAGAATG
>QLPN01006736.1:290-31357 GCA_003314395.1 Albatrellus ellisii
CTATGACGATAGAAATATAAGAGAATAGAGAAAAAATGACGAGAAAAATAGGGAAAATAATAGCGGCCTGACACTGTGCCCTGCACCTCACAATCAATCAGCCCCTGGCCAACCTGCTTCCAAACCCACTGCTTTCCATCTGACCCAATTCCATTGATTTTGGTCTCATCTGACCAAATGATCCTCTTCTGGTCCTCTACAGTCCAGTTTTGGTACTTCAAAGCAAAGGCTAAGTGCTTCTTGCAATGTACTGCAGAGAGTAGTGGCTTTTTCTTCCTTGTTACAGCCTTCAATGAATGTCATTTAAGAACTCAGCACACAGTTTGTGAGGAGACAGGGTTGGGGATGATGGAATTGATGTGCTTTGTGGCCTGGACAGCATTGGCAACCTTTCCTGTGGTGATTTGTGTAATGATAGTGCATTCAGAGGTGGCAGATAGCTTGGAAGGACAACCAGAATGAGGTGACTGACAGTTGTGAAGGAGGTTTTGGAGGATCCTGGCAACTTTAGGCTGGCTAACACCCAGAGAGGGAGCAATTTTACAAGTGGATTGGCCATTGTTGGCAACTTTAGGCTGGCTAACACCCAGAGAGGGAGCAATTTTACAAGTGGATTGGCCATTGTTGGCTAGAGCAATGATGTTTTCCTTCTGAGCAGGGGAGATAGGGTGCATGGGGGAATTGAAAAGCATTGAGTGGGTTGGCAGTGCTTAAATAACTTCAGTTGAAGTGGTTGCTAAGATGCAATCTCTATAGCAGCCATCTGTCAATCACATATCTGTCAAAGTTTGACAGATCTGTCAGACTTTGACAGTTCTGACAACCAGTTACAAAATTGATTCAATGACATTCTAGATTGAACTATCTGTATCTCCATGGATACTGATCCAAATTATGTAATTCATTTTCCAATGTATAGCCCTGATGTTCTAGTTGTATGCACAGGCTTGGGCAGGCAATGAGTAACAATATAATTAATGTGGTGATAAGCAGCATGTCCCCAGGTGGGGAAAGAACAGACAACAAGCCTGCAGCAGTGATAGTAGACATGAGTGCAGTAGGCACCATGGCATGATAGTAAGAGAGGCTGCAGGTAGAGTGAGATGCAAATAAGATGGGGATAGTAAGGGTACTCACTCAGATGACATGTGAAGACGTCTGAGGAGCTGGTAGCGTAGAGTGCCTATCTTATATAGTATGTGTAGGTAGAGTTGATGCAGAGAATATATCATGGAATACAACAACTACCTAATGAGTGAGGGACATGTGTTGTCATGGAAATATGTGTGGAGTGAGGGATGCACATTGTCATGGAAAAGTGAGTGGAGTGAGGGACACACATCATCATGCATCGTCCCAGAGTGTGCTCGGACATGTGGTAAGTGGTCCAAGGAGTGAGTAAGCATACATATGTTGTAGGTAAGTTGTACATGTAGTGGTGTAGTGGTGAAGCTGAACAAAGTATGTGCATACACATAGCATATTTCAACACTAGTTACAGACATCTACTTACACTTTGGTCTTATTTGTTCTGGTTCCTGAGTTAATCAGCAAACAATGAGAAATTGCAAAACATTGAATCAATTTTGGAAGTCACTGTATCATCATCTACTCACCTCAGCACTTCTGCATGTGCTGAGGTGAGTATCTCTTCTACTCTCTGAGTTCTCTTCTGACATACCTGCTCTATGCAGCTCTCTATTTCTTCTGTGTACCCTCTACCATCTGGTACACCACTTCTCTCTTATAGATGTGGCAGTTTTGCCCTCTCCTCTTGATCTGATGGGCCTTAGCCCTTCTCATAATCTTAATCTGTTTTGGGCTTAATGCCTGTCCATTTTATATCATGGTCATCTCTCAGTCTGCTGCCCTGCCCATTTTTCAATATGTTGCCTGTCTTGCAGTATCTACTGCTGCTCATCTTCTCTCTTGCAATGCTAGAGGGATAAGATATGGGTCAAGTGACTGACCCATGTGAAACTCTATTGGTAATAGAAAGGACCCAGTGTGAAAATGTCAGAAAGATGTAGGACAATACCATAGGGTGTGAGAGATGTATATGAGTATGAGTAAGGAAATGAAATTTCAACAAGACTGCCAGTAATAGTAAGAGACTGGTCTAGATAAGGTAAGAGATAGTCCCAGACTGGGTAATGTTGAGTAGCACCAGTCCCAAAATTGTGGTTTGGGTTCAAGCCAAGGACCTCCCTTACTCCAGGTGAGTGCTATAACCACCAAGCTACCAAGTCTTAGTTAAGGTTAAGTTAAGTGCTTTTAACATAATGTGAAGCTGCACTACAGTTAGTTCCCATCTAGAGAGTTGACTACTTTGAGCCAAGAGATAGACAGGGGATTTTAGCTTGTAAGCACAGGGTCAGGGCTTTTGACCTTTACTTCAACAGGTAAGGCATATGTAACAGTGATAGAGTGAGATTGAGGGAGTGATAGAATGAAAAAAACCAACAAGAATCAGATGGCATGTGCACACTCCAGTGTCACAATAAAACACATGTTTTTGACATTTGTTTATCTTTCTTTATTCATAGCCCCCATGTATCATTACAGTCTCCATTTTGTCATGTATCCATTTACCCTCAATCTTTTGTCACCACAGAAGGACTGAGGCATGTTTGATCTTTACTCTGTTTCATGCTGTACTTATTTTTCACTAGTCTCTATTATATTAAATTTGTTTCCCCTCCAATATACATTGAGAATGTTAGAAAACTGGAAGTGCACTTGTGTATGGAACACTCAAAAAAGAAGGCAGTTGTTGATATCTGGGCAGGGAAGCAAACAGAGAGAAGACCATAACATAAAACAAATAGGAATTAAGCCCAAAACAGATTAAGATTATGAGAAGGGCTAAGGCCCATCAGATCAAGAGGAGAGGGAAAAACTGCCACATCTGTAAGATAAGAGAAGAAGTGTACATGTACCAGATGGTAGGAGGGTATACAGAGGAAAGAGAGAGCTGCATAGAGCAGGTATGCCAGAAGAGAGCTCAGAGAGTAGAAGAGATACTCACCTCAGCACATGCAGAGGTACTGAGGTGAGACAAAGACAAGGTAAAGAAGATATAGTAAGAGCAAGGTAGAGTTTAAGAGGAGCTCAAACCATAAAGAGAAAACAAATACCAATAAGATGAGATAGAGATAAGTATACTTAATAAGTAAACAGTGTGATCAGCATCATAAGGTAATGAAAGAAACCAACAGCAGTGAGATCAGAGAAAGGCAACTAAACAGGACAATGGTCTGTATGACAACAGCAATGTTGAGATCACTACAATACTTACCATACATTTCTCCAGTCTTCTCTTTGCTGTGACACACATACTTGGCCACTTTGTCACACATGGTCTGTGCACTCTACTCCTATGTATATATGCATTCTGTCTTGTGTTCTAAATGATTATCCTTTTCTCATGCATCACCTGCAGATTCAAACACCAGTTCACTGGCTGTTCAATAAGCAAGACGGTGTTAAAGACATGGAGAGTGGAGAACAGGAGAGAAAGGCAGAACAAGAGGAAACTAAACTTCTGAGGTCATGAGGTTGGTCTTAAGTACTGTTTGACATGGGATATATTTATAAGACTGGAGTCTACATATATCTCTAAAAGGAGACCAGGCACACTCTCTTAAGGATCAACCAAAAGAAAGGAGATTCCAGCCATATCAAGCTGGGTATATTCAGCTATACTACTGAACTACTTATCATATGTACTCTAGCACACAGACCATAATGCAGTACTCTAGTGTAGGTCAGACAGCATAAGATCATCTTATCTTATCAGATCAGGAAAAATGTAAAGTAAAGGGAATAAAAGATAAAAGGACACAAATGTGACCTCACAGTATTGAGCAGCCAGTAGACTGGTGCTTGGAGACCTGCAGGGTAATGTGCAAGAATATGATTATTATGAGACAGAGATGAGCAGCATATATACATGCAGGAAGAGTGCACAGACCATGTGTGACAAGAGTGACCAAGTGGCTGAAAGGGTGTGGCACAGCAAACAAAAAGTGTATAGTACATATGGTACAAGCTCACACTCAACAGGATGGAATGCATGTGATAAACTGACATAGCTAATCTGATGTATATAGCAGGTGGACCGGATGGGTGTCAGGTGGATATAATGAGTAAGCCACAGGGTTACAACAACAGGGAAATGCCAGACACTAATAAAAATACAAATAACTATGAAACTATGAAGACAAGATAGTATAGAGGGCAGAACAATAAACATACTTCAGTCTTTGTGGACAACAAAAGACTAAGGAACAGGAGAGACTACATGAAGATGAATATAAACTATCCCTTGTAACACAGGGGCTTTTGTAAAGTATAGTACACAATGATGCAAAGATAAAACAACCTGTAAACTGAGGCAAAGGTTTGCAGGCATTAGCAAAGGCTAAGTTGTCATACATGGAAAAGTATGGTGGCTTGAAAGCTGCAAAAAAAGCCCAAAAAAGACAATAAAACATAGTGTACATGAAAAGAGCTCTGCAGGCATGCTTGCTCATTCCAACAGCCCCCCCTCAAGCCACACACAGACAGAGATATGAAGCAATATGCCTGACTTTTGAAGAAAGGGCCTTGGTGAGAATGTTGACAAGCATGTCAACCATTGGACAGAAAGTGAGTCAGATGTCTCCATGCTCAACAACCCATGAATAAAATGATAATGCATGTCAATGTGTTTTAAATGTGCATGATATTGATAGTTTTGTGCCAGTGTGATGTGCATGCAGGCTTGGGCAGACAGGGACAAACAATGTGATTGGAGTGAGTAGTAAGAACATATCCCTGAATGGGGGAAGAGCAGACAACATAGAAGACCTGCAGCATGGTACAAGATTGGTGAATGCAGTATGGTGACACCAAGTGAGAGAGACTGCTGCAGAAGCTGTGAGACAGTAGTGAGGATGGGATAGTAAGGTACTTACTTAGACAGAGTGAAAGATGTCTGAGTAACTGTAGTGTAAGAGCCCATCTTATGTAGTGGCCACAAGTATAGTTTGGAGTGGAGTGTTAGTGAGGGAATACAAGAATACCCATAAGTAGGGGGACACACATTATCCCAGAGCGAAGAGTAGGGTGTGATCATTCACAGAAAGGTGTGGATGGTCTGTGGAAGTAAGAACATAGTATGTATTTGTGTAGGTACAGAGTACATGTGTGAGGAAGGAAGTAAGCTGAATGAAATATGAGTAGGTAAACATACAAGTGTTCAACATGCAATAGCTGACTGATTATCACACAGGATGTTGATCAGATTTGTTAGTGGGTCAAGAATTTGACTGATAAGGCTTCTCAACCATAAGGTCTCATTTGTCATGTATCCCACTGCAACATGCTCACTTTCTGTCATAGAAAGGGAGACAATCTCCTGCTTTTTTGAACTCCAAGATACCACACCACTGTCAAGGAGAATGTTAAGATTCAGCACACATCAGCAGCCAAACACTTATAGTCAATGAACAGAAACTCTGAAAGGACAATAGATATGATTCAAGAGAGATGATGAATCATTACAGGAGACAAGGTGGCACAAGGGGATACAAGAGGTCAAGAATGGCCTGATCATGTGCTCATTGTAGCCCTTAAGTAGTATCAAGAGAACAAAGGAATTAAGATGTAAATGGAAACATGCTGCACAGCACAATGCCATTGCCATGGGGTTGGGCCCATATAATAGTACAATATGGCATAAGGCTGTTGCTATAGAGTTGACCTCCTATAGTAATGGTGCAAGAGAGTCAGCAGAAGGAAAAGAAAAAGATGAATCCTGACATCAGCCCTCTGCTGGTGTTTTCACCTTGAAAGTTCAGTCAATTGTATGCATCTGTGTCATTCCCTTCATAATCACCAAACTCATAAGCCTCTGATGTCTGCTGACAAAACTTCACCTCTCTGCAACCATAACTTGCAAGATGTATATCTGGTCATCTGCATTCAAATCAATATAAGCACATTGATGTGTGAACACCTGAGTGAGGACCTCAATGGCAATTGCATTCAAAAAGGGATTGAAATGGGGTGCATCAAGGAAGGGGACAATTATGTTGAAGATGTCCAGAGTGGTTGCAGTTCCAACAAACATGATCTGAGGAACAGTGGGGTTGATAGTCAATGGTGCCACCCCTGATGCATTGAATTTGAGGATTGATGGGGGGGTAGGTGATGTGGGATAGGTGGAGGGGGTGAGTTGGGTACATGAGCAAAGTATGCTGCTGACAGATATGGGAGTAAATAATCTTCCATGTTGGCATTGACAAAATGATTTGTGAATTCAGCCAGCTCCCATCTGTGTTGACTGAGTAGTATGGAATAATGGGCTTGAAATGATTCTAGGGACTTAATACACTGGAGATATGAGCAATATCTGTTGATATTGGCTGTAATACCAGGATCTGCCAGATGAATCAAAGCACAGTCAACACAGATGGTGGAGGTGTGAGATAATAAGATGTTCACAAAATCATCAGATATGTTTCTGTCTGGACAGGGTTGAGATTTAAACTGGTTGGTCCTTCACACTATAGAGTATTCATGTGCTTCAGCATATTCTCATGGGTTTCCTCCCGAGTCAATGGCAGGGATGGGGATAGTGGGACCTGGTGATGTTCAAAGGTGTTGAAGAGTGGTGAATGAAAAGTCAGGGGGTAGGTTTTGGAATAGTGTGAATGGGGGAGGAGGTATTTGATGAATAAATGCTGGAGGGGGTTGATCAGGATGAATGCATATAGGACAAAGAGGGTATTGTGTTGTAACACTATGTGACAGGCAAGTAGGACATTTTCTTTGTGACCTTCAAATGAGAAGAAGGAGTTGAGAAGGAGGAAAATTTTGTTGAATGATGAAGTTGGAAATCCAATCAGAGATGAAATGGGATCTGGGGATAGGTAGGATAAATGCATTCCATAGGGGTTTGAGGAAGGGATTCAGGAACAGGGGATGGAGTTGTGCAAGGAGAATGATTTGGATGGTTAATCAAGTATTGGACTGATGATGATGGAGAATGGTGGGAAGATGGTTCAGAGGTTGGAGGGGGAGTTATCAGTGCAGGTGGGGAAGGAAAGCATGTTTCAGTCATGATCAGTGATTTCTGAGAGGCAGATGAAGAGACAAAAAGGATGATGATTAGGTAGAAGAGGGCAAGGAGGTATATCACTGGTGGCATGTGATGATGTTGGCAATAGATGGTGAAGAAAATGGGGGAGAGCAGGGAGAAAATGGATGGAGTCACCCCCCTTCTTAAGGGGAGCATGGGGGGAGACAGATGGAAAAGGGTTTGGGGGCATGTTTGAGGTCTTTATGCAACAACCATTCATCCTCAGTGGAGGGATATCCCTTCCAATGAACAAGGTGTTGCAGATGGTTGCAATAACAATGCAATTGGAGGATAGCCTCTATTTCAGTATACTCTTCTCCATCAATAAGGTCAGGGGGGGCTGAGAATGATGTGGTCTAAAGGTGGCCATTTCCTGATAGGGAGAAAGAAGTGAAAACAGGATGGATGTGCCAAGTAGAGGGCAATGTGAGATGGAAGGCAACAGGATTGATGATGGCAGCAACAGTGAATGGGCCATACCATTTAGGGGCAAGTTTGAGAGAGGGAAATGGATGTGACAAGTACTTTCCTTCCAGCTGCTAAGAGTGGCCCATTGGATGGTCTTAGGGAAATTTTGCAATAACTATACCCCTGGTGACAAGGTAATTGGTATGTGCTTGATAAGTGTAGTAAACAGTCATGATGACAATGAAGAGTGGGATCAATGAGATGGTGATAAGGATGATACCCCCAATGACTAAACAAGGATCCAGAGTGATGAGTTTAGGATGTCTTAGTCACACTTAGAGTGACTTAGAGATCTTAGACTTAGTTCTTAGAGGATGAAGCAAGATTGTAGCAAATTTAGGTCAAGCACAGTATAGGAGAATCCTTAGATTGTGAAGTTGACAGGACTGGGCTTTAAAACCACCAGGCTTGTCCCTACTTATACAAAACAGAGTGTCCTAAAGATAGTACAAGTAAATAGTGTTTGCACAGGAATAAGCCAACAAAAGCAATAAGGGAAAGAGTGATTGTGATTGTAGCAGAGAAAATGGGGTAGGTGGTGTGGTGCAGAGTGCCACAGAGTGGTTGTGCATGGTTAGACATATCTAGAACATCTAAGGGTAGTTGAAAGTGGGGGAACATGTTTTTGTAGTGTGAACAGGATAGAGTTCAAGCAGAGTGTGGAAAGCAGGTAGTAAGAATGTGTTGTAGGAGATGTAAGTGGGTATGTGAGATAAGATAAGATAATATGTAGGTCAGTAGGCATAATGGAGATATGTATTGGCTTGTGTAGAGTGAAGCTGAATGAAAAGTGTAGATATTCCAACAAATAGGGTTCACTGATCAACAATGATTGTGTAGCAATCAATGGAGTCATGTGACCTGAGATGCGTCCATAGTAAGCTAATGTATATGTAGCCACAAGCACAAAATGAACAAGATATAAACAAAGGTAAATAAAGATGAAATAGGATGATTCCTTGCTAATTGTATAATGATAGTCCTTAGCAAGTAGATGTAAATAAATAAAAGAAGATAAAAGAAAGATAAATGCTTTATAGTACTTGGAGCTAAGCTCACACTTCAGTGTGTAAATACTAAAGTACTATAAATGAAAGGAAACAGAGTCCTTACTATAAGTAGGAGCTAAGCTCAACAACTGTAGTTGATATTACACTTATAATAAGAAAAAAGAAAAAGAAAAAAGAAAACATGTTATGAGGTGCCAAAGCCAGTGCCTCATAACACCAGCCAGACCTTGTCACCTATGTGGTAAGTAGGAAATGATGCAGGAGAGGCCCATGTGCAATGTGCAAGAGATTGTGTTGCCATGAGCTCATTATGTAACTGTGACAGCATGTGAAGTTGTTGTGAGATAGAGAGGATAGAAGAGACAGAAGATGAGAAGGCAATGGAGTGGGGATGATAACCCATAAGAGCAAAGAAGGGAGTTTCTTTGATGGTGGAGTGATGATGATTATTGTGTGCAAATTCTGTGGCTTAGTCCAATCATCTTGTCAGGCCAAGCAGAACATGTATAATAATTGTTCCAATTCTTGATTGGCACATTTGATCTATCCATATGTCTGGGGGTGATAAGTGGTGGAGATGGCTTGTTGGATCCCTAGAAGGTGACATAATTCTTTAGTGGTCCAGGCTGTAAACTGAGTCCCCCAGTCAGAAATAAGTTTCATTGGTAGTCCAAACCATTTCCAAACACAATCAAGGTATAGTTGTGCAGTTCCCTCTGTGGTAATAGTGGAGGAACAGGGGGCTAGCACTACTCCCTTTGTCACATCATGATCTACAAAGACCACAATAGCATCATGGCCTTGAGAAAGAGGGAGTTGCATTATAAAGTCCATAGATACTGTGGAGAAGGGGTGAGCATTGGGGTTAACAGTGACAGGATGAAGAGGAATGGGAGGATGATTTGGTAAGTTCTTGTTTTGTTGGCATATTGGACATCTGGTGATGAAATCAAACACATATTGTTGCATTTTTGGCCACCAAAAGGCTTGTTGAATGAGATCAAGGGTCTTGAGTTGACCTGGATGACCCATGGCTGTGGACAATGATGATTATTGATAATATGATGCCATAAGACTTGGTCTCTTGGAATATAAAGTTGGTTGGGGTAATAGATTACTCCTAGTCCCATTGTCCAATGTTTCTGTAACCCTGCTTTGGCAGGGTGTGATCCTTGTGCCTGTAGGATTCTGGTGATGTTGAGAACCTCTTTGTCCCAATGAGAACAACCTTGTATATCCTTAAAGTATTCAAAATCATTGACAGTGGTGATAAGTGGTTTAGCAAACAACATATCAAGTGAAATAACCTGATCCTCATTATTATTATCTCCTTGATTATGATCTAATCAACGAGATAAGGCATCAGGTCTACCTGCTTTGAATCCTGGTACATGAAGAATGCTGAAGTAAAGGGCCCATCTGGCTTGTCACCTGGAAAGTTTGTGGGCCTCTCAAAATACTTCAAGGTTTTGTGGTCAGATAGAACTTCAATTGTATGTGGAGCTCCTTCTAGATAATGCCACCATTCTTTGAGGGCTTTGATAAAGCAACTCATGATCATAAATGTCATGGTTTCATTCCACTTCTGTAAATGATTTAGACATGTAAGCAACAGGATGCTAAAACCTGTCATCTCCCTTTTGGGATAATACTCCCCCACAGGCAGATTTCAATGCATCACATTCTAATCTAAATGTGTCAGGCTGTGTTTCTGCAGCATTTATCCTTTTGTTTCTTTTGTTTTCTTTTATGTTTTTCTTAGCATCTGATTAGATTAGCTAATCTTATCTTTTCATCTTATCTGATCTACATCTAATCATTTCTACTTACATTCTTTTGGTCTAGACTATGAGGTCATGCCATGAGGTAGCTGCATGGTCCATTACTTACTGCAGGTATTGTACTCTCTAACCTGCCCTTAGTTTACTGTGCTGGTCTGTGCAAGATAGCTTAGAGTATATAGGCTTAGTTAGTATAATGAATATACTCCAGCTTGTTATGGCTGGATTTCCTCTCTTCTTAGTGGGATCTAAGTTGTGAATCACCCAGTCCCTCATCAGAGGTAATGTAGGACTCTGGTCTTACAAAATGGAGCTTGTACATCAGGGGACAGCAAAATAGGTGATGAGAGAAATTTTGACTTCAGCATGTCAAAAGCATGTTGATGTAATTTCTCCCAAGTCTACCTTTGAGCTTTCTTGGTGAGGTCATGTAATGGTTGGGTGCTAAGAGTGGCCTATTGGATGGTCTTAGGGAAGGTTCACAATAACTATACCCCTGGTAACAAGGTAGTTGTTGTGCACTTGAATAGTGTAGTAAATATTCCTGATGATGGTGAAGAGAGGGATTAATGAAATAGTGATGAGGATGATACCACCAATGAATAAACAAGGATCCAGTGTGACAAGTTTGGGATGTCTTGGTGACACTTAGTGACTTAGAGATCTTAGACTTATTTCTTAGAGGTTGAAGTGAGATGAGGGCAAGCTTAGATCAAGTGCAGTGTAGGAGAATCCCTAGATTGTGAAGTTGACAAGACTGGGGTATAAGACCACCAGGCTTGTCTCTACTTATACAAATTAAGTGTTCTAAAGATGGTACTAGTAATAAGGAAGGTTCACTGATCAACAATGATTGCACAGCAATCAATGAAGTCATGTGACCTGAGACACATCCATAGTGAGCTAAAGTAAAATAGCCACAAGTGCAAAATGAATGAGAGATAAACAAAGATAAACAAAGATGAGTCCTTGCTAATTGTATAGTAATAGTCTTTAGCAAGTATATGTGAATAAATAAATAAAGAGAAAGGAAATGAGACACCTTATAGTACCTGGAGCTATGCTCACACTCTAGTATGTAAATACTAAAGTACTATATGGGATAAGATGAGTCCTTACTAAGTAAAGTGGAGCTAGGCTCACAACTGCAGTAATAATACTATGTTTTACTAGTAAGTAAGTATGAGACTGGAGTCTGCATATATCCCTGAAAGGGAGACCAGGTGCACTCAACTTAAGCTACAAGAAAAAGAAGAGGAAATCCAGCCATAACAAGCTGGGATCTATTGGCTAACTACTAGCAGTCCTATATACTCTAAGGAACAGTGCACAGACCAGCACAGTAATCTAGGGCAGGCTAAGTAAAGTAGTGAGTGCAGTATGCTATGGTACCATGCAACAACCTCATGGTATGACCCCATAGTCTAGACCAAAGGAATGTAAGTAGAGATGATTAGATGTTGATCAGATAAGATGGAAATATAATATGATCTAATCTAATCAGATACTAAGAAAAGCAATAAAATAAAATAAAAGAAATAAAAGGATAAATGCTGCTACAATGCAGCCTGACAGTAAGATAAAAGAAAGAAAAAAAGAAAAAGAAAGCATTATGAGGTGCCTAATCAAGTGCTTTGTAACAGGCTATTGGTGCATCTTCTCTCAAACAGATTTTCCCTTGCTTACTCTCCTCCCACCTGCATGTGCCTCAGGATGCTGTGCCTGCATGTGTGCCTGCACTGCTGCCATACCAGCATGGCACAGCAGCTTGCTGGCTTGCTGCCCATGTCCACTCAAGATGACACAGACAATTGGTATGTCCATCCTTCTGTGCCCACCCATGCAGTTGCATCACTGCTGTGTCACCAGCATGCAGCCCCCTACCTGCCCCCTGTCAGACTCCTATCACTGACTCTATTTCCTGCCATTTTATTTCTTTTCTTTTACTTTCTTTTTATTGTTTATGTTGAGATATGATTAGATCAGATCCCCTTTCATCTTATCCCTTGTTCATCTAATCTAATCCTATATTGTATCTACAGTCATTACTCCTCCTCATGGTGATTCCCACACATGCTGCACATGTACTGCATCTGTTCCCATGCCTGCTGTGCTTTCCACTTACTCAGCCTGCCCTACTGTACTGTGCCTGGTCTGTGTGCCACTCTAGATAGTATATAGATCTGCTGTAGTTAGTGAATAGACCCCAGCTTGTTACAGTGGTTTCACCCCTTCTATCTTGGTTAAGCCCTCTCCTCCCTTAGCCTGAATCCAAGGCAGCTTCCAATAAGTCCTCTTGAGGAGGCAGGGATAAGTTGGGTGCATGGGATTTGTGATGAGCTTCTGTTGTCAGTTTGTCAGGCCTGACACTCAGGCACAAGCTGGATCTGAAGATTGTTCTCTGCCCTGTGGCCAACAACACTGTCTCTCAGCTCTCCACCCTCTTGCACTCCAATCACATGCTCTCACTGTACATGTGCACACTTGAGCCCTTCACCATGTGCTCTGTGCCACCATGTCAGTCCTTGAGTACATGATCCATGCCCACCCCTTCCATGCCCATGTACACACATGTTGCTGCTGCATACATGTACTAGGTGGGGGGAAACAGATGCCTGTCATCCTGCCCACACTGGTGTGGCAGGTCTCACTATCACCCAAGCCACTGAATGAATTCAATGTCCCACCTGCATGCCCATGTCATCACTGTGTCAACAGTGCATGGCTGTCTACCCACCCACACTGTGAGGTGCATGCTGAACAGCAAGGTCACAACTGTGAAGAGGAGGAAAAGGATGGCTAACACTTAGGACAAAGTCACACTGGTAGGTGGATATCCCAGATGTATTAAGCTAAGGAATATGGTTACAAGAGTACCCTATATATACTAAAGAGATCAGTGCACAGACTGTGTGCTATCACTATAGGGCAGGCTGTGAGGCTGACACTGCTAGTGAGGTCACACAATCGGGCTTAAGAGGAGGAAGGGAGAAGGGATGATAGTATTGCAGAGACTAACTCACTATGAAGCAGATATCTCAGAAGTACTAAGCTAAAGAACAAGTACACTACTTAGTACAGTATATATAGTAAATGCCTGTGTGCACAGACCGTGTATGTCACTGTAGGGCAGGCATTTGGAAATGTAGAATGGGGACAGCATGTGTGAGAATGATCTGTAAGTAATGTGCAGCATTGCACAGTTGTTGTGAGAGTATGTGTCATAAGTAATGAGTAATTGGCCTGATGATGAATCAACCATGAGTCATAGATTATCATGAGAGATCTAATCATATAAGATAATATCTGATGTAGATCTTGAGTGATAAGATAAAAGAAAATCAGAAAATGAAAAGAAAAATAATGTGTCCTGACACAGGCATACTAAGTAGAGATGTGCAGCATCTGTGGGAAGCTTTGTAAGGTACTATGAGAGATGTAGTCATAAATGTACAGTAAGTGGCCTGATGATGAATCAGAGATGAGTCATAGATCATTGTGAAAGATCTGATAAGACTGTATAGTATAGATCTTGAGTGATAATATCAAAAGAGATTGTAAAATGATAAGAAAAATAAGTACACCCTGACACACACCACTGCTGAATGAACAGTGTGGCAACCACCTCCTCACACATTCTGTCAGGTCACCTTTCACTTTCCTCATTTTTCTCTATATTTTCCATATTTTCTTATGTCTCTATTGCTACAGATTTCACAATCACTCCTGATCTATCAAAGTGATTCTCATGGTCATGCATTACTCTTGTTTATCTTTATTGGCCAATGATGCACATGTCATCAAATCTCAGATCAGCCTGATTATGAAGTAGTTATGACTTGTTTCTCACATTTACTGCAGATGCTCACTCAGCTCTCTCACACCTGCTGGAAAGTATCACAAATCACTCCCACATTTACTGCAGACATCAGTCATTCTCTTTCCAATTGGTTCCTATCTATAGCTTTACTGTGCAGCTTTTGATAGTTGATTTACCTGCCCTAGAGTACTGTACTATATATACTGTAGGACTCCTAGTGATATTTGCCGATTTGTGATCACTACACTTCTCTGGACATGTCACTTACATAATAAGTGCACATCTTATCTTATTTCATCCATCACTGGTCACATGCTGTACTAGTGAGTCTTTTCACATAGAATTATTTCTATCATCCCACTGTTCTTTATGGTTAGAGCACCTCTTCAGTTCTGTCTGTATCTGTTACAATATTGTACATGAGATCTAGATATATACAGCTGCCACATGTTGTGGAGGCTCTGTAAGGACTTCTGGCTGTTTCTGTACATAGTACCATGTGTTCACCACAGCTGCACAGACACCTGATTAGACTATCAATATCTGATCCACCAAAACTCAAACACATTGTCCATTAGAGTAACCAGGTCTCTCTCCACAAAGCCAGTATATTAGACAGACTTGAGCATTCAACCTACAACTAAGCCTCCCAATTGTTATCCATTGTCTCTCATCCCCCAACAGACATCTCCAATGGCCATGACAAGCTCTCAATCTGAAGAAGACAGCAGTTCAGAGTCATCTGTGAGTCTCAGGAGATACATGCCTGGGTGCATGCTCAACTGACAAACCTCAGAACCCACATCCAGGACCATTGATGAAGTTGACCCCACATTGCAAGAACATGAATGCCCTTTAGTATCATATGAAAATTGACTGCATAACCTATGGGAGTACACTGCAAAATTGTCTCACAGAGGAGCTAGAAGGACTGGGTCAATTCCAGTAAATGCCAAGTTGTCAACCAGAACCAATGAGCTACACCAGTCATTGTCACTGACCAGGCCATGGATGCAAATCACCTGCATCTAAGATTGTTCCTGGCATATTGACTCTGGAAACAGTTCCCCAGCTCCCTGTGGTCATCCATGGTGCCACCATCTAGACCCTGAGATGGCAGCAATTATACATCATAACAGTATGAAAGGGATCTCCATCAAAACATCAATCAATTCCTTCAGTCTGTAGACAGTTCAGAGCTATGGATGGCAGGACAGTGGTTGGCCATACCTAAAAATGACAATTCATGCTACAAGGTCTTCATGGGATTGATGAATGGGATTGCTAACCACTTTCATCTGTCAGGAGATAGGGAGGCAATGGACACCATCAACAGGATGATCTGGCACCAAAATGTAGGGCTTAATGCACCTACACTGGGTCTGGGGACAAAGCTGGACTTCTGTGTCATTGGGCCAGGCAGGTCCCTAAGCCCAAATCAAGATATGGCTATGGTGAAGGGTAGTCTGACTTACCAAAACATCAGGAGCATGCTGGATCTCAAACCAAGCAATTACATTACATCTATGGCTGAGAGTTCCAAGACTGCTATCCAGTTGGGTATCTATTGCTAGGAGCAGCCTATTGGATGATCATAGGGATAGTGTAAGACCAGAGTCCTCATTACCTCTGAAGTTCTTAGATTTATGAAGTGAGTTGAAGGCAAGCTTAGATCAAGTGCAGTATAGGAGAATCCCTAGATTGCAAGGTTGACAAGACTGGGGTTTAAGACCACCAGACTTGCAATTACTTATACTAAAGACAAGTCTTAAGAATAGTATAAATGATATAAAGTTCAATGATCAATGATGATTGTGCAGCAATCAATGAGATCATGTGACTTGAGACATGTCCATGATAAGTAGCCACAAGCATGAGTGAAATGAGAGATAAACAAAGACAGATAACCAAGAGTTGAGATATGATAAGTCCTTGCTGATTGTATAGTAATAGTCCTTTAGCAAGTAAATGTGATAATAAAGAAAGAAAGAAAGAAAGAAAGAAAGAAAGAAAGAAAGAAAGAAAGAAAGAAAGAAAGAAAGAAAGAAGAGATGCCTTTACAGTACTTGGAGCTAAGCTCACAGCTAAGTATGAAAATACTATAGTACTGCAAAGGTGGAGTGAACATGTTTTCTGTCATATGTATAAGTACTTGTATAGTTCATTGTTCTCCCTCAGTCATTTCAACTACCAACTGAGCATCTACAATATAGATTTCTAAATGTTCTGCACAGACTATGCAGGACTTGAGCCATACTTTCAAGATCTGCATGGGACTCCACTCTTTGTTCCATCAATGATCAATGTTATAGACTGGTATCACAATTGGTGGTTTGTGAATTCTTAATTGATGTGACAGGTTGTTGCTCCCAAGTCTAATAGTGTATCTATTGTGACAGTCTTCCCTGTGTCTGCTGTCTTGATTTTGTATTTTTATCATGGGGAGTTCAGTTTGTACTCCAATGACAAATGCAATTTTTACCTGTGAGAGGGCATACTCTCAGGTGTCTCTTCTTTTCCTTGTGATAAAGGATGGTATCAACAGAACCCACCATAGAGGTTTGCAAAACATCAAGATAAGAGTAAATACCTGCTGCATTGAATTATCAACTAATAAGACATGATTACAGTTGTAGATATATATTGCAACAGAGAATAAAAAAGAGACAATGACAGATGTAAACTGAAATGGATGAACAATATGCTCAATCAGGATGACTTGTATTGAGCACTTCAATGGCTTCATTGATAGGATGTAGAAATGTATTGTTAGCTTCCTCAGCTACTTCATTATACTCTTCCAAAGTATTGAAAAAGTGCATGGGTTTTCACAGATCCGGGTGGTATGGAGAGGGAGCCTGCAGCCTGAGAGTGGTCTTCTTCAGCCATGACAAGCAAGACTGGAGAAGAGGGGCCACTCACAAACCCCAGTGTTGATGATTGGAATATTATCTTTTGTGTTGTTGATCTTGTTGCACACATCTTTTGAATCATTATGTTTAACAATGCACAAAAATTATCAGCAGAATGAAGTGAACAAGCTCTACAAGCCTCTGTCTTCAATGAAGAAGTTACAGAAGCATGTGAGGCAATCATTGAAGAATACCAACATGGGTGAATCCCAAAATCCATCACTTCAAACCAGATCTCATGAAAGATCTCTGATATCTGGAATATGTCAGAGACCCAGCCTGCTGGTGTGGATGAGCAAGCATCTGCCTATGTCAATTTTTTTGACCAACTTGAAACCATTGATGCAGTTAAGAGATCCAGTGCATCTGAATCACAGGGAGGAACATAAGGCAGTTTTGATGAATCAATGCATGTCCATGATGCAGCTAGAACTGATTCATCAATCATTTTTAGAGAGGATGCTCAGCCCTCCTCTCTTGGAAAACATGGCAGATTCACAGATGTTAACAAAGAAGGAGAAAAAGAAGAGTCTTCTTGAGACTCCAAACATCCTGTCAACTTCAGCTTGTTCCCTTTTGGACAGGGTATCACTTCTACCAAGCCAAACATTGATGAAGAAATTAAGCTCACCCTCAAGCTCAAAGAAAACGATTTGCATGATGTCAAGCTCATCAAGGTGCAAACTTCATTCCAACCTGACCTCCCAGATGTTCCCCCTGCAATTTGGGATGACATCATCAAAGATGTATATGTTGACTTCAACCATATTCTCTTTTCACACTTCTCCCTTGAAGGTGACCCCAGGGAAGTTAAAAAAATTGGAGATTTTGACATTATTACTGGGGGGTCATCCAAACCAAAGTGTACTGTTTCATCACAAGCAAACTGGTTCCTCAGTTGGAATAAATATAAACAAGGTATCATATACTTGTACCCCCATAGGTCAAATGAACTCCAAAATTATGAAGACTACCTCCTTGGTTAATTTACCACAGCCCCTGACAGTCTCATCATCAACTTTGACAAAGCCATCCAGAGTTGCATTGGAAGAACCAACACCTTCAAATTTTCTTCTTTTGAGCAATTTGACAACCTATACACCTCTCAAATCATGCTTGCAACTGGATCCACATATAGCCAATCTCAGGTGCAGAATTTCCAACCTCAATTGTGAATTCAAAATAAAATTTGCCTCCAATGGAATAAAGATGGAAAATGTGATTACAATGGTTGCTAATTCAAACACATTTGTTCAATGTGCAAA
Organism: Albatrellus ellisii; assembly: GCA_003314395.1. Taxonomy (NCBI): domain Eukaryota; kingdom Fungi; phylum Basidiomycota; class Agaricomycetes; order Russulales; family Albatrellaceae; genus Albatrellus; species Albatrellus ellisii. The sequence continues at coordinate 18,673 of QLPN01006736.1, forward strand.
TCCAACATACACCCAGCCTCTGATTGTCCACAAAATTCCACCTGTAAATAAGCATCCTCATTTCTTTCATGGTTTCCTTTGGTCACACAATCAAAATTCCATTACTCCCTCTGCTTCTGTCAGGATGTACTTATTTTTCTTTTCATTTTATAATTTCTTTACTCTTATTGCATATGACCTACTAGAGACATCTTATCAGATCAGCAGTAGATCTTATCACAATTATCTATGACACATCTTCATTTAGTCATTGGGCTGCTTACTATACTATTATGACTACATTTCCCACAGATGCTTACTGATGCAGTGCAATGCTGTGCATTGCTTACTGATGCTTCTCACAGGTGCTCCACATCTTAGTTACATATACCTGCCCTATAGTGACAGCATATGGTCTGTGCACTGACTCTCTTAGCATATATAAGACACTCTTGTAGTAGATAGCTCCTTAGCTTTATACATCTGAGATATCCACTATATGGTTTGACTACTCTTAGAAGTATTGTCTCTATACCTTGCCAATCCTTCTCCTCATACATTGTGACCTTGCTGCCTAGCATGTGCCTCACAATTGTATAAAGCTCTCCTCTAGCAACCTCACAATTCACCTCTCTGTTCTAAATCATCACTCCCCTCCCTCACTCATGAGAGCATTGTAATTGTTATAGTTCTCCAATTTTTCATAGTTCAGCTGCAGTGCCAGGCCATACATTGCCTCAGTGAGCAGTGCAAGGGTGTCTACCACTTACTGGGGGACCACAAACCCTCCTGACAACCATTCGGACCAGGAGTATGATAAAATTTTACTATAACAAGATCTCTTTCATAGTATTAGTAGTACTAGTACTTACATTCACATACCTTCACCCCTTCCATTTTGTGTTTGAAAGGCCTATTCTCTTGAAAAAGGAATAGAGAGTTTTCACATTGCACAATCTTATTTTCATCATTCTGTGCATTCTATGTTTGGAAAAGAGGACTAGATCTGGCAAATCCTACACCAGATTCATCACTCTTCCACCATCTACTTGTCCTCAAACTTCTCTCTCTCTCCAACACTTCTATGCCAACAGGCCATTTAGTTCTTTAGACTTCACAATCCCTATTATATCGATCACCCTGACAAATTCCCTTGGCATTTCTTTCCAGACTACCACAACTGCACCAGCCCCTATTGACATTCACTCCCCCAATCCTTCATTTTTAGAAATGAACAATGAGTCAACCCAGCACCAATGATAGACAATTCATCAGAAGAAAGTGCCAGAAAAGAAAGACAGGAAAATGAAACAAGAAGACTACACCTACTGGATGTAGAGGAAGTGATGCAGACAATGAATGATCAGCTCAAGGAGCAAGCCAGGATACAGAAGGAACAAAGTGATGCAATAATACAGCTGGGCACAGCCATGTCAGACATAGCTAAAAACATGAAGGAAATCACAGCTATGATGACCTGGCAAGCCCCACAAACTATTCCCATCAGTTCCTCCAGCCAAACAAACACCCCAATGGGCCACATATTTGCCCAACACTGGGTAAAAGTTTCTGTGCCTACAGCATACTTGGGGAAGCAAGACAAACTTGACTTGTTTATCCTGGAACTATTCTTAGTATTTGTGGCAAACAAAATGTGGTCCAATGGTGATCAAGTCACCTACACCCTATCTTACATGATAGGAGGGAGTGCAGAAGTATGGAGGAATCTACAAGTTGCTAAGCAGTGACTCCATGAGGCTAATCCCCTTGACCCTCTACACCCCATGCCATTCACTTCCTGGACAGACTTCAACACTAAAATACAGGAACAGTTTGGAGATCCAGATGAGGCACACACAGCACAATAAGCAAATGAGACAAATGGGGAAAATGGCAGAGGAATATACAACAGAATTCCTGTTAACAGTGGCAAAAACAAAATATGATGAATACACTATCATAGATTGTTATTGCCATGGACTTAATAGTGTCAGACTCCTATTGCTGACCTTATTCCCTGCCATTATTATTTCTTTCTTTTATTATATTATGTTTCTCTTTAGATCATCTGATTAGATAAGATCTTCATATTATCTCTTTACCTTAACTTTTTGGATATCTTACTTACTGTCATTATGGTCATCTCAGGGATGGTTCCCACAGATGCTGTGCATCTGTCAGCAGTACTCTCACACTTGCTGTGCTTCTAGTTCCCATTGACCTGCCCTTAGTTACTGTGCCTGGTTTGTGTGCCATTCCATAGTACTATAAGTATGGAGGTAGCTAGATGAATAGACCCCAGCTTGTTACAGCTGGTTCCATCCCTTCTTCTATGGCTGAGTCCTCTCATCCCTTGGCATAGATCCAAGGCAGCTCCCATTAAGTCCTCTTAAAGAGGCAGGGATAAGTCAGGTTGTGTAGACCTTTGCTATGATGCCTGTTGTAGATCAATTGGCCCAGACAAATAGCAACCTTCTACAGAAAATCTACAACATCAATCCTCCACCAAGTACCTATTTAGAGTGGCAAAATATTGCTCAAACAACAGACAGGTACATGTGGGAATTCAAGCAACTGATGCAGGCAAGGGGAAATCCACAAAATTTCCCACACTATAATCAGTACAGACAAACCCCAGCAGCCACTAACCCTACTCCACAAAAGAGAGCAATGCCATGGTGCCAATTGATGTAGATGCAGTGCAGAGAAGAAGACCATTGATCTGCTTCAATTGTAGGAAAGAGGGACATAGGGCAAATGTTTGCCCTCAAAGGAGAAGTATCAGGGAGATACATGAGGAAATATGACAGATGTCTATGGTGGACTTTGAGAAGTTGATATTCAATAAAGGAGAAAGAAGGAAGTAGTGTCAGGCCACTATTATTTTATCTTATTTTCCTTCATTTTTCCCATATTTCTTATGACTCTATCACCAGCTCCTGATCTATCAAAGTGATTCCCATGGTCATGCATTCTACTTGTTCATCTTTATCAGCCAATGACATGTATGTCATCTGATCTCTGATCAGTCCATTCTATCTTTAGTTATGATTCATTTTCTCACTCTTACTGTGGATGCTCACCAATCCTTCTCACACCTGCTGCAGAGTATCACCAATCACTCCCACAGTTACTGTGGAGCCTCAGTCAGCACTTATGCATCCATTCTATTATTAGATATGACATCATTACTTTACTTTCTTATTCTTCAGTCCTATACTGTACAGCATGGTCTGTGCACTCATTCTAGTACTATATATATAGTAGTCCACTTAGCATTTATTCCCCAGTTCTGATCATCTCGGATATCTGCTAGGTGAAGTAGTCTCTACTCCTCTCCTTGTCTTACCTTACTGATTATATATCTGGGATATCCACTAGTATAAGCACAATCATCCTTTTGTTGTTTTAGCTTTTCTTCAGTTGTTTGGCTTCAACATAGCATCAGCCTCACAAGCAGGTGGGTTTTGCAGTGGATGGCCAGTAGATGTTGCTGGACTGTCCAAGGATCAGTTTTCAGTACTTACTCCAGATGATAGCACTGTTGATCATGCTAATGTATGTGATCCAGTTGAAATAGTATTTAACAACATTGCATCAGAGAAAAAGACTGAAGAACAAAGACATCTGAGAGTATGCCCTCTCAAGAAAAAGAAAGGCATATGATTATGGGAATGAAGACAGAATGACCCATGATCAAGGTTGAAATCAAGGTACCAGAGAATGGACAAACTGTAACAATCAAAGCATTGTTGAATTCAGGAGCAACCACATGTTACATAGACAAAGAGTTTGTTGAAATGAATCATCTAAACACAAAGAAACTCCCTATATCTATACCAGTCTATAATGTTGATGGAATAAAAAATGAAATGAATGAGGATCCATCAAAGAAACAGTGGATTTAATAGTCAAAGTCCAAAATCACACAGAAAGAATGACATTCTGTGTTACAGGATTAGGCAAGGTTAGTCATATCCTAGGAGAAACTTGGCTAAAAATCCACAATCCAGAAATTGACTGGAATACAGGAATCATATCATTTACATGATGTCCAAGACAATGTCATCTACCAGTAGTTGAAGAAAGACAAAATTGGAAAAAGAAGAAATCAGAGAAATTGAAGAAAGAGGTACCAAAGATGGTTGAAGTGGATGAAGAAGATGACAATGAAGTACAGGAATGAGATTATATCCTCTGCATCATGATAGGAGATCATGAGAAGGATGCAGCAATCAGGAATATATCCCAAGATCTGGTGATAGAGGTGGAAAAACAAAAAAACAAAAAAACCTTTGAAGACATTGTTCCCAAAGCATACCATGGGTTCAAATTGGTTTTTGCAAAGGAATCATTTGATGAATTACCTCCAAAAATAATATGGGATCACACTATTGAGTTGAAACCAAATGTGAAGATGCATATGGGAAAAGTGTATAATCTTTCCTTTGTTGAACAACAAGAATTGGAGAAGTTCATTGAAGAAAATCTAAAATTGGGATGTATAAGAACATCCAAACCACCAATGGCTTCTCCATTCTTCTTTATTAAGAAGAAGGCAGGTGAATTATGTCCCATTCAAGATTATCAACACCTTAACAAGATTACTATCAAAAACTCCTACCCACTACCACTTATTTTGGAATTGATAGATAAACCCAAAGGGGCTAAGTACTTCACCAAGCTTGACACCAGATGTGGATAATGTATAACAATGTTTGAATCAAAGAAGGAGATGAATGGAAGGCTGCCTTCATTACCAACAAAGGACTATTTGAATTGCTTGTCATGTTCTTTGGACTCACCAACAGCCCAGCTACATTCCAAACCATGATGAATCATCTCTTCAGAGAACTCATTGCAAGGGCAAAGTGGTAGTCTATATGGATGATATCCTCATCTTTACCACAACATTGGAAGAACACCATCTCATAGTTGAAGAAGTCCTCAAAATATTATGTGACAACAAACTATATCTTAAACCTGAGAAATGCAATTTTGAGAAAACAGAGATAGACTATCTCAGTCTAAAAATATCCTTTGACAAAATTATGATGGATCCAGTCAAATTGCAAGGGATAGCAGAATGGCCTATGCCAACCTCTGTTACAGAAATTTGCTCCTTTTTGGGTTTCACCAACTTTTATCATTGTTTTATCAGAGTATTTTCTGATTTAGCAAAACCCTTGAATGTTCTCCTACAAAAATACAGCAAATGGTGTTGGGAACAGGAACAAAAAGATTCATTCAAAAATCTACAGACAGCATTATGTTCTAAACCTCTCTTAGTCTTTCCTGAACCCCATAGACCCTATCTTGTAGAAGCAGATAGTTCAGGGTATGCTACCAGAGTGGTACTTTCACAAATGAGAGATGATGATGATGAGCATCATGTGCATGTAATGCCAGAAAATGACCATCAGTGACATCAGGCATCAGGTGAACACAGCAACATCAACATGCTGCATGTGACAATCATCCACAGTTGCATCATCATGCATTTGTTTAGGCATCAGACTATAGGACTTGGTTCAGCTGATGAGGAGCTGGATTGATAAGCTCAAGATGCAGTCCATGGAGTCACAAGTTGTGAAGTCAGCATTTGGTGCAATTGGCACTTTTCCTATTTCACTCATCTGTATAGCATGATACTTTAATCATGTGCATCCAGACTCCACCTCATTGCAAATATCCCTATGATTGACCCTACATGGTAAATTTTCTGTTTTTTTTTGTTGTGCTCCAGTCTTGGAGCTAGACTTGTATTTAAATGGCACATTGTCTGTTGGAAAGGAATAGATTTCCCCCCACCCATGATTTGACTTCCCTTTCCTGTCCAAGTCAATTTGTGAAAAAGTGTGTTCTTCTCTTCCCTCCACATGTCTCACTATCAAGAAAGTGCATGTTCCTCATAGGTTGCATCTATTATTGCATTGCATTCTATATTGTGTTGCATCTGGTCTCCATTGTGTTGCATTGTGTTATCTATCATTTCCATTGCAGAGCTTACAGTATCATGTTTCCATGACATTTCTTCATTGTCAACCAATCACATCACATCATCACCTTATCCATACTAAACTACTAAATCACTCTTTTTGGTGTCTAGAGGATCTTATCATTCACACCCCTTAGCAATTGTTGTGGTTGTGATTGTAGATTCTGCCATCACCCCGCCACCACACATATCAATGAGAAGTGGCATCCAGTCACATATATCAGCAAAGGATTATCACCTGCAGAAAGGAATTATGACATCTATGACAAAGAGATGTTGGCTGTTATACATGCACTGGAGCAGTGGAGGCACTGTTTGGAAGGTGCAGAGAAACCTGTTGAGATCCTTATGGATGACAAAAACCCAGAGTACTTTATGAGTGCCCAGAAATTGAACCATTTCCAGGCTTGATGGTCTCTATTTCTTTCTAGGTTCAATTTCCACCTTTCCCACAGACTGGGAAAGAGTTCAGCCAAACCAGATCTCCTCTCAAGATTAGTGGATCATAAAAAGGGGGTGGATCATGACAATGAGAATGTCATTTTGCTTAAACCAGAATTTTTTGCCCACTCAAATCACATACAAGCAATTTTGACAGACAATATTCCACTCCTTCAAAAGATAGCAGATGAACAGGAGAAAGATGGAGATGTCAAGATGTGGCTGGAACTATCAGCAGACAAAGCAAAAATGGCTATCATAGCTGGTTGGGGACAAAACACACAAGGATTATTGACATACAAAGATAAAATCCTTGTCTGTGAGGCCAATGCTACGTTGAAGCTGAACAACTGAAGAGAAACTAAAACAAGAAATTGTGCTTAGACTAGCAGATATCCCAGATATATTAGCATGTAGTGGAAGAAAGAGGAGAACTGGTACTGTACCTAGTGGATATCCCAGATGATCAGAACTGGGGAATAAACTGCTAGGAGTTCTATGTATATATAGTATGCTGGAGAATGCACAGACCATGCTGTACAGTATAGGGCCAAAGAATGAGAAAGTAAAGTAAAGTTGTCATATATAATAATAGACAGGATGCATAAGTGCTGACTGATGCTCCACAGTAACTGTGGGAGTGATTGGTGATACTCCACAGCAGGTGTGAGAGTGATTGGTGAGCATCCACAGTAAGAGTGAGAAAGTGAATCATAACTAAAGATAGAATGAGTTGATTGGAGATTGGATGACATATGCATCATCAGCTGATAAAGATGAACAAGTAGAATGCATGACCATGGGAATTGCTTCAATATATCAGGAGCAATTAGAAGATCTATGATGATCAAGTCATAAGAAATATAGGAAGAATCAGAGAAAAATAAGAGAAAATAATAGTGGCCTGACATTGTCCCTGACAGTTGCAGAGCAGAAGTCATCAAACAATGTCATGATACTCTGATCACAGGACATCCAGGGCAATGGAGGACACTAGAGATAGTGTCAAGAATGTTTTGGTGGAAGGGAATGGCTGCTTATATTGGGAAATATGTCAAAAGTTGCAACATATGTCAAAGAATAAAGACAATGACCACAAAACCACAAAGAGAATTGACTCCAAATGAAATACCATCACATCCTTGGCAAATTATATTATATCAACAGATATTATCACACAATTACCAGATAGCCAAGGATATGATTCAATTCTTGTAGTTATTGATCATTTTTCAAAAATGATTCATACTATGGTGACAACATCTGATGTAACAGCAGAAGGAGTGGTGAGATTGTTCAGAGACAATATTTGGAAACATCACAGGCTTCCTGAGAAAATTCTATCAGATCAGGGTCCTCAATTTGCTTCCAGAATGATGAAGGAGTTAAATAGGTTATTAGGCATTAAAACAGCCCTATCAATAGCCTATCATCCACAAACTGATGGTCAAACAGAAAGGATAAATCAAGAGATAGAACAATATCTCTGAATTTTCATAGACCATTGTCAATCAAATTGGATGAATTGGTTACCTATTGCAGAATTCTATTACAATAACAGAGTCAATGCTGCAACCAAATATTCTCCTTTCATGTTAAACTCTGGACAAAATCCTCATATGGGATTCAAACCAGGCAAGATGTCCACTATCAATTCAGTAGAAAACTTTATTGAAGGGTTGAAGAGGATGAGGGAAGATGCAGAATCAGTGCTAAGGAAAGCAGCTGATGATTTGAAGAAATACTATGATGTTCATCAAGGAAAGACCCCCCAATATCAAATTGGAGATAAATTCTGGCTAGACACTTCTAATATTCAGACTGGATGACCAACAAGAAAACTGGATCACAAAAGACTTGGACCTTATTCCATCATCAAAGTGCTTTCAAACAATGCCTATGAATTAGCACTTCCCAAGTCTATGAAAATCCATCCAGTATTTCACATTGTCAAATTACTCCCATTCTCTCCAAATGATATTCTGGAATGGATTGTGAAACTGCCTCCACCTCCTATAATCAAAAACAATATTGAACAATAATATGAAGTCGAAAAGATCTTAGATAGCAGAAATTACTATGGACACATACAATATCATATCAAGTGGAAAAATTATCCAGAAGATGAAATTTCCTGGGAACCAGCATGCATCATGATCAAAGATGTACCCAAACCAGTTAAAGATTTCCATAATCTACACCCCACCACTATCAGATCTATTCAACATTGTTCCATTCCAGTGAAACAACTTTCAAACTCAGCAACATTACCCACTAGAGCCTGCCCTATAGTGACAGCATATGGTCTGTGCACTGGCTCTCTTAGTATATATAGGACACTCTTGTAGTAGATAGCTCCTTGGCTTTATACATCTGACATATCTGCTATACAGCATGACTACTCTTAGAAGTATTGTCTCTATACCTTGCCAATCATCCTCCTCATACATTGTGACCTCATTACCTAGTGTGCACCTCACAGCTTCCATGACAGATACTGCTCCACTGTTACCTTCTGTTCCCATCAAGTTTTTGCATGATGAAGCTGTAACACAAACTATTCAACAAAACCCACATGTGTTCAAAATCATTACTCCTATTCATGTTGATCATTTTGAGGATCATCTTCAATCTCATCCAAACCAACCTTTTGTTCAATCTGTTCTTCAAGGCTTATGCTATGGTTTCTGGCCATGTGCTGAAGCAATGGATGAATCCTATCCTGATACATGGGATGAATCTCACAATACTTTCACACCAGAAGGGTTACATTTTCTTCAGGATCAAGTTCTGGAGGAAGAGTGCCTTGAGTGGTTATCACCCCCTTTTCCAGATCTTCTTCCTGGCATGTATAGTATGCCAATCCATGCTGTTCCCAAACCTTGTTCTGACACTTTTCATATGGTTGTCAACCATTCAGCTGGTGACTATTTGCTTAACTCCATGATTGACTGTGATTCCATTGGCATGTGGCTTGACAATGTCCAAGATTTGTGTTGTAACCTTCTTGCTTCTATGGTACCATATTCTAGTCCTCCATGGCTTTTCAAATCTGATGTGTCTCAAGTTTATCATCATTTGCCCATGCATCCTTATTGGCCGATTAAACAAGTTATCATGGTTGATGGTCAATGGTGTGTTGATTGTTGCAATAATTTTGGAGATTGCACTGGTGGTTTTATTTGGTGTTCATTCTTTGGCCTTGTCCTGTGGATTGCCATTCATATTGAAGCCATTCTTGACCTTCTTGCCTATGTCAATGACACTTTCAGGCATGATTGCAATCCCCAGCTCCTTCATTATGCACCTTATAATACTTCCTATCCTTCCAAGCAGATGTGTCTCCTTCAATTATGGGATTTTCTCAGTATCCCACATGAAAAGATGAAATAAGAGTTTGGTCATATTCTTACTATTATTGGTTTTAGTGTCAATACTAAGCTTATGATCATTTCTCTTCCTGATGGTGCTTGCCACAAGTTGGTTGATGCTATTTGCTCTTTTGTTCATGATGCTCCTCATTGTCATCACAAACTTGTTGAGTGGCTTTGTCTTCTGGGCCATGCAAATTGGGGTCTCAACATTGCCCCCCTTTTGCATCCTGCTTTACAATCAGCATAGGAGAAGACTCATGGCAAACATTTTCCAAAGGCCAGCATCACTTTAACAAAAATGGTCATCCACAATCTCCTTTGATTTGCCAATATGTTCAAAATCTCCTTCATTTTTGTGAGGAGCACCTTCAAGACAAACTGCACATTTTGTACAAACATCAAGGGCACTTAGGGTTATGAGACTACCCAGGGGAAGCTAGGGTTGAGTCCTAGGGGGATGGCTAGGTTTAGGGAGGCACCAGGGAGAGGCCAGGGAAGGCGAGGGAGTGGCCAGGGGAGCAGTGCCACTGGATACAATTGTCAGTAGGATTGTCTGCAGGGTGCAGCATCTGGGATGCTACATTCTATCCTGGTTTTTGTAAATGGGTTAGGGTAGGTTATGGGTCAGACTAGCATAATTCAATTTTGTGCACTCATTTGTGAAGGTAGATGACCTCATCATGATGAGGTCGATACTGCCCAACTGAGATCAGCTGGTATTGACCTTGTCATGATGAGGTTGATACCACCCAAAGTGACATCAGCTGGTATTGACCTCATCATGATGAGGTTGATACCAGCCCAAGTGAAATCCACTGGTATCACCTTGAGTGGTATTGACCTCATTGTGACAAGCTTCATATCTGTGCTGGGGTGTTATCCACATCTTTCACACATCCACTGACTTCAACTACCATAGAGAATCAACTGTGTGTGTCCTACAATTGAACTCTGCAAGGCTCCTACATTCCACTATCCTTTGAAAATACAAGAGTTGGTTCAACAATGCCCCTCCCCACTACAAGATTGACATCTTTAGAAGATCTTTCCCCATGATCATAACCCTATGTTACAGTCAAAACCAATCCATTGCCAAATGGGACTCCAAGTCAGAAGATGCTATAAGGTGGAAATCTGAAAGGGATTACTCCAAGATATGCTACATCACTATGGCTATAGCCACTGACATCTCATCAGTGCATCCCTGTCTTTCTCACATATATCCATATATATTCTCATATTCTTGTCAGCACCTGAATCGTTGCCTGGTCATGCATCAATGGGGACTCCCTTACAGAAAAATATGGCATACTGTACAACTCCCAGAACCAGTTGACCAGGTGATCTGTTGACCCAAATACATATGAACTCACAGATGAATCCAATGCAGAGGTACCACTGTATACAGCATCAGGCATCCACATTCCAAGATGTCAGGCACAACCCCTCCCACAGACAGGGTTTTGTGGCATCCTCATGGACTTGTTTGACCTGAAGGGACTGTTCCAAGCAGATGGCCTGATGGGCTCAAACATGGACAACTCTGATGATGAAGTGGAGATGGTAATAGACTGTGATGAGGTGATGATGGCCACCCACCACTACCAGGTGTATCCGATGGTGTTCACACACCAATATGGCCACTTCCAGGCAGATGGACTCATCAAACCGTTTGATGCATACCTTCGGCAGCTGAACATGGATGAGAACATGGTCAACACAGATGGGGTGCAACCAAGACCATTCATCACAGGTGTCAGTTCACAAGGCTATAATGAGGTGATGCACAGGCTTTGCGATCATGCCAGGTTCCATGAGGCACAAAGGGGCATGATCACAGGAGCGCTTGGAGGGTCTTACCTGCAAGGCCAGAAGGGAAGTGTGGTGTTCGAGAACCTGAAGGACTTCTGCAACAGTGGGTTGCCTCATGCAAGGCTGAAAGAGAAGCTCAAGACAGGCCACTTGAAAAGAGACCTGAGGATGGAGAATGTCTACATCATCGACCTGGATGCGATGAAGCAGGAGGTTTGTAATGGCAAGAGTTTGTATCAAGATGTGGTATTTCCCCTGGCTTGAGCATGGGGCACCAAAAACATATCAAGAGTGATCAAGTCACACATTGTGGTGCTGCATCCAGATGTGAGTGGTCAATGTTTCAGATATGATGATGATACTGAATATGTGGGGTTCAGATCTTTCCATCGATGTTTGAGTGGATGACATATCCTGTGATGAGCTGCCTGGAAAAGCTGTGGCAGAGGTTCAAGCAGGGGTGGGATGACTTCACCAGAGAAGGTTTCAGCCCATATGAGCTGGGGCTGGTGGCAATGCTGGAGCGTGCACTGAACTTTGGGTTAGGTTATGAGACTACCCAGGGGAAGCTAGGGTTGAGTCCTGGGGGGACAGCTAGGGAGGCACCAGGGAGAGGCCAGGGAAGGCCAGGGAGTGGCCAGGGGAGCAGTGCCACTGGATACAATTGTCAGTAGGATTGTCCACAGGGTGTGGCATCCCAGACGCCACATGTGTACATGATAATATTTTGTGTACCATTGTCCACAAAGTGTGGGGTCAGGGATCAGGGATGCTGCATGTGTGCTCTACAAAAATTGTGGCTAACATTGCATGCAGGGTGTGGTGTCTGGGACACCCCATGTGCACTCCATCATATTTCCTGTACCATTATCTACAGGGTGTGGCATCTGGGATGCCCCATGTACACTCCATAATATTTTCTGTACCATTGTCTGCATTGGGGATACTGCATCCCTGACCCCACACTTATGCAGACAATGGTACAGAAAATTTGATGATGTGCACATGGGGCATCCCAGACACCACACCCTGCATGCAATGTTGGCTACATTTTTTATAGTGCACACATGCAGTATCCCTG